>VUQI01034676.1:4728-19370 GCA_015106735.1 Paratilapia polleni
AATCATTTGCAAAAAAAAAAAAAAAAAAAAAAAAAAACAAAAAAAAAAAAAAAAAAAAAACACTCATGCAATCCAACCCCTCTGCGCTGCCTACAACATACATACAAAATAATTTGACTTCATTCATTCTTAAAGCTTAGTGTGATTCGTAAGTCTTACAAGACATACAATACATATTAAACATGAGCATTTGCTGTTCTATTTATTTTCCACATTCTTTCTGAAAGATGAAAAGCTCTTGATGGTGTGTTTTAGTAATGGTCTGCTGTTTTCTAGCTATGTATTGACAGACAGAATGATTCCGAAAACCACCTCAGAACGTGAGAAATGGAAAGTTCTTACTTTCTTGCTCTGCCGTGTGCAGTGGATAGTACATTCAACACAAAGTAAAAAATGAGGAGAACACAAATACAATAAGATGAATATAGGTCATAATCAGTTTAACTTGAACTCACTTTGCTTTAAAGTGTAAAACTCAGAAATCTTAATTAAATCTTAAGAACAATTCCCTCCTCCTGATGTAAAAGAATGTGCTGTGTATTTAATTTGTATAAAGAAAGAAAGAAAAAAAAATATTTAATTTCAGCAGCCCACAATGAATTCCTAACTGCAGCAGTAAGGGAAGTAAGTGTTCAGTCTCATACTGTAAATGGGACTGAAAGCTTCAAGTTTTTACAGATGCTGTCCATTTAGAAGCATAAGCAGAGTTTATTGAATTACGCTATGTGACCACTGAGAACGTCTGAGTGGCTATCAGGTGTGAATAAACTCAGACACCACACAGCATAGCCAGACATGTCCACAGTTTGATGTTTGATTGCCATCCTAGCTTCTAAATTCCAAAACACCATTTTTGCTCCTGTCACAGTTTCCCTCACTGTTGGCTTATTTTCACTGCAATATAAAGTCCTGCACTTCTTTGGAAACAGAAATGTAATCTGAATATCTTTGATTATTTATTTAAAAAATGAAGACTTCAACTTCATGAGAATGAACCCTGAAATGTCCTATTAACTGCTTAACAGATTGGTACCCAGGCTGACACCAAATTTAGAAAGGCTCAAGCTGGCAATGATGCTCACAACTCCATCTCCGTGTTCCTCCAAAATGTATGTGATGCAGTATATGGTTATGAAGTGGTCCACATGCCCACAACACCTGAAGGCTCGAGGGTAGCCAGTGACAAGTTCTGGACCAAATGGAACTTTTCTCTCCCTACTTGCCATCAAGGACCCCAAAGACAGTGGAACTGTGTACATCAACTACAAGGGTTTCTTCTCTATCATACTGATGAAATTAGTTGATGTAGACTACAAATTCAAATTTTGTGGGTGGAGATGTGGGTGTGAACGGGTGCATGTCAGACTACCCTGTCTTCAACCACTCTACTCAAGGCTGCTTTTGAAAGTGATGTCCTGGGAGTTCCACCTGCAGAAGATCTTACAGATGATGCAGACCATCACCTCCCCTACTTCATGGTGGGAGATGATCCATTCCCATTGTTAGACTGGTTGCTCAAGCTGTTCTTCAGGAGAAACCTGACTGATCAGGAGTGCACTTTTAACTACTGATGGACTAGGGCCAGGAGGGTGGTGGAAAATGCATTCGAAATCTTGGCCAAGGGGTATCTACTAACCACCCTGCAACAGAAACCAGAGAATGCAGAAGACTGTTTGCCTGTGTCTGCCTGCAGAACCTCATGCGCATGAGGTATCCTCGTCAGAAGAACATTCTACTTGACAAAGAGAATGAAAAGTATGAATTGATCCCTGGTATCTGGAGACGTGAAGGTGTGCTAGAGAAGATGGACCAGGTCACAGGACCTACACTCGCTAACATAAGGGCCAAGAGGAACAAAAACTATTTGAAGCACTAGTTTAACACTATGGTAACAAGGTAACATGGCAACTGGACTGCTCAGACAAGGCGGACAGTGCATCAGCAGGTAAGGGCCTGGATGCCAGCCGAGTGCACATGCTGATGATCGCTTCATCGACTGAGGGCTTTTTCATCTTGGAATTCTTGTTCGGAGTCGTGATGGTGGGGTTGATGATCTGCAGTGCCTCATCCTCATTGTTGTCCTCCTCCTCCTTCTTCTCCTCCTGGGCTGGTGTATGTTGGCTGCTGGTCTGCGAAGGTACCTGAAAGTTTGAAAGACATTGTTTCAGAATGCAAAATTTAATGTAAAGATAAATGTCATAAAATACAGGTATCTCCTTGATCCACTCAACCAACTCTTCCTTCTCTTCCTCCGTAAGCTCTGGAGCTTGCGCCTTGGTCTTACTTTTTCAAGGCACTGTATATTATCTTGCAGTAGCAGTGGCCTGGGATCCTTTCTTCTGCTATGATGTTTAGCCTGTGACTGACTATTACTATATTACATTTGAGAAAAAAAAAAACAAGTTGTTTGCATAGTTTAAATGTCAGTGGCAATTAGAATGAGGTTTTCTTGCTTCCTTGACTCAGAAATTCTCAATTCATTTCAGTTGTCTGTGCTCTCAGAGTCTTTCCAATTTTCACCCAACATGCATATGTACAAAGTTTCACATATGCAGTGTTTGTTTTGGTTTATTATTGTCTGTTAATTCCAGTCATGTAGTCTAACTTTAGCAGACACAATGGCAGACAGCATCACTTTCTATGTCATACAGAGATTTTAAGGAGCAACTTTTCTGATAATTTTAGCCTGGACAAAAAGCTGTTTTGGTTTATTTTTAATTAATTAATTAATTTTTATTTTATTTTATTTTTTCTTTTGGTGAAGAGGCTAATTGAAGGCTGAGTCTAAAATCTGAATGCACAGGTTCAAAATTTTGAATAAGCCTGGCTTCTTTAGGAATACTGTTTGTAGCTCAGGGAAAAGCGGTTAGCAGAAATAAAAAAAAATAAACAGAATGAGATTCATATTCGTCTCCTGTGTTTAGCATCTGTCACAGTCTTGACAGAAAACATAGAAACCAGCGGATTATGATGGAAATGAATGACAGGACTGTTCTTGCTGAAGACAGGAGATTGAAAAGAAAATGTGTGCCTTGTCGACTGGAAGTATTGCACCCCTCCCCCCTCTCCCTGGCTGCCAAGGATAATGGATTTGACTGCACTATTTGGCTGGAATGGAAGGCTGGTGTGACAGTGTGCCTTTCCCATTGAGGGGAATGTACTGTGTAATCTCTAGGCAGGAATTTACATTCATCTGTCATCTGATAGAAAGAGCATTTACTGTAGGGCATGTTTGTGTGAAGCCTCTTATAATCTCTGGCTTGGTCACGTAGCCTTGTAATCTTTTATAGCTATGTCTAACAATGAGTAGCAAAACTGAACGTCATATCGAACACCTGCTGATAAAACCTTCGTGAAAAGTCTAGTCAGCACCCAGCAGCTTACTGCATACCTTACTTCCACGCTCAGTCTCACACCTTGAAGATAAAGGTATTTATTGGCTTATGTAATGGAGGTGAACATGTTAACATTAACTCAAATTAGTAGGCCAAGCAAAATTATTTAACATTTTAAAAAAATCCAGGAATGCCTGTGATGTGTAGTAGGATCTTGCACCCTTCTACTCATTATAATGGGAAAGGAATACCTGCACAGAAATATTGAAGGTATTTCAGTGATAAGGATCTTTCTGTTAAGGCATACGTGCTTGCTGGTTTGGTTATGCCAACAGAAAATATTTTTAGCTTTGCTATCTCTGAAGTGATACAGGTTAACAACTGCAAAAACCTGACTGAGTTTCTTACCTTTTGTTGTGTCTCTTCCTCACGGTGTTTAGGTCAAAAGAATCCCCAGGCAGCATGAGTGCCATTTTAAAAGATTCTGGATGGCACTAAATTGTCAAGCATGTATTCCAATTTTAACTTTGGTTAACAGACATGTTATGTGTGAAGCAGTTTTGAGTTAAGCTATCAACCTGCAGTAGAGTTTGCTAATGCTAATAATTCTAATACATGTAATCTGTAACGCTAGGTCTTGGCGGTGAATCATTGGCAGGCTGTTAACACCAGAGGTCATTGCTGGAACCTTGTGCCACCTGTGTTCGGCAATGGTTTTAAGTTTGGTTTGTCATGGTTTGTTGCATGTTCATTGCTAATTGGTCTGGCCCTATTTCTGCCTCAAGCCAAACAAGCATTACCTCAGCTTCTGTTCTGCTTTGCAAAATTTTTGCAAAGAATTTGAATAATGAGGTCAGGGTATGTACAAATACCTGTGAACCCAAAGCTCAGGCTTCAGACTGCTCTAAAGCTTCTACACAGTTATTTCTACTCTTGGCTCTACGTGATGTCAGCAAGAGAGGATATCCCTAATATTGTTCTCTCAGCCACACAGCTGTTTTTTTGAGCACATAAACTGCTGAAATCTGTTGTTTGCGAGCAGTAGCCAATCAGAAGAAGGCTTCTTTGAGAAAGCCCAGTATGAAATATATATGAGGATTATTTTGAACTGTGAATCATGCAAAGTTACTGTAGTGGAGTCCAATAATAAAACGGAGCAGGAAATGAACACAACAGGTCTACTTTAATCACTCTGGACTTGAAAATGCAAAAATTAGCAACAAAATTATCCAGATTTTACATTTATTGTACTTTAAAATTGACTAAACAAGTGTCAAGGCCTAAGACACAAAGACTTCCCAAGGCACTGGTGATGTGTTTTTTCTTTAAATGGTTTTAATTTAAAAACACTCAGTTTTTCTTTTCACATATTCAACTTTAGGTCCAATCAACATTGTTTTCACTCATCATGTACGCCCCTTAGTAATGCTTGTAGAACCCACAGGTGTGTTCACCCTGTAGTTTTATGTCTTGTGCTAAATTGCGAGAAGAATCTTAATTTAATTCATATTATGCATGTGCTAAAATGTGTATCATCTAATTTTCAGTATCCTTTTATGTTGTGACCTTGCATAGGACGCACTTCACATCTTAACCTGCATTTGAACCTACATCTGCACAATGCAACTTCCCACAGTAACACAAACGCTTTAGCAGATAAATTATGCAAAATACCTTGAATACAATGAGATTTAAGCAAAGAGAAGAGATATTCAAAGGATCTGATTGAAATTCACTGTAAAGGAATACTATAGAGCTTTAAAACAGCCTCTGTACTGTGAAACGGGGTGGAAATGGCTTGTGAGAAGGGCAGACAAATGCAGCTATCAGATTTTTTAACCCACAAAATTGCAAGTACCACAGTGCAGAGTCTTGCCCAGTGAGGCACCGTGGTGTCTCCACATAATACGATTTGAGTGCTGGAATCCATACGGAGGGAAAGAATATAAAGAGGGTGAATGGGAGATTGAGGCAGGCAGTTTTTGTGCGAAGAGAATAGATAATCTATAGGCATGGATTTACATTCGACTCCTCTGTGGAGCTGACTTGGCACAGAAGACACACGACTTATGAAGACATCAGCTCTGCAGCTTTCAGTCAAACTATATGGAGATGAATCTCAATGTGTGTGTCTGTGATTGAAGTGAAAAAAGCAATGAAGACATCAGTCATGATTTGGTAAGTCAGCATGCATGCAGATTAAACAGCAGAGATAGATTACTGAGTGTGTGAGGCTTACTGTGCTCACATGGTGTACTGTACTTAAAATGTGAAGACACATTCTGAAAGTTCATGATTACACATACATTACATATGAATGTCACTTTGGGTTTTGACCGAGCTTTGCATATTGACGACACTGCTTATGCTTCGGTAGAATAAAGTGTACGGTTACTTAGCTCCACGCCAAGAAGCTTATTTTACTTCAAAGATTAATGCAACAATTTGCATCGTAATCCCCTGTAACAGGTAGTCAAAAGCATATAAGCAGTGGAACAGTGAGTGGTCAGGGGGTCTTCGAAAGCAAAAGTGCTTACAGTGGCATGTGGGAAAATTAATTGCTCTTTGCCGGAGTCCTGGAAGTTTGATAAGAAGCCTTAGCACACTGGAAAAAAGTCTTTGTTTCTCAGCCTCTCAACCAAAGCAGAATCCTCTTATTACTGTGCCTGTTCTACAAGATGAAAACAATATCAAAAGCATCACTGGCCATATAGTTAAAGGGAAACTGACTTTACAGCTGACAACACCAATCTGCAAAAAAAGAATGCTTTCCTCATGAAATTCAAATGATCGTACTAATAGCCGTGCAGTAGTCTTTTGACAGCACAGGTTCTGAATGCGGCAGATATCTAAGTAGAGATGCTAAACATTCAACAAGGAGAGCAGTCAAACCCCCAGGGATGTATAACCCATCATTTTATATATATATATATATATACTCAGTGCAATGGATATCTCAATTCCTAAAATGCATCTAGACGATGGTGAAGAGAGGAGAGAAGGGGCTTGCCGGAGGAGTTTTAATCCAGGACGCACAGGTGCAACCTTTGCAAGTGTTTTTACCTTCAGCGTATAAAAGAGGCATGGCATACAGCTGGAATATACAAATCATGACAAGAGGAGGGCTGTTTAAACAATTCATCCTTTTTATTCATGTTTTCCAGCAATTTAAGAAAAACTTTATGCCCTTCATTGCATCTGTGTGACTTTAATTAAAATAGCCCTAAATATAATAAATTATAACTATATAGATATAGATATATATATAGATATGCTGTAGATGTGTCAAATGTCCAATCATCATCACTTTAAAATGCATCTACAAAGCAAAGATGTCTAGTTATGTTAAAATACCTATTGCCTCAACTCCTTTGCTTGCATCTGTCATCAGAGAGACTAAAACATGATAAAAGAAGTCAAGGACAGGAATTGAGGATGTGCAATTTGGGAAAAGTGAAAGGGAGCATGTGTTTCCTCCTGCGTCTTCTTGTTGTCTGGGTTTTACTTCCTTCCTTTGTCTTTTGCCCACCCTCATTAGAGTCTGATTGAGTTCTCCTGTTCCTTATTTACCTGGTTTGCATTCAGTCTATCTCTGTCACCTTAGGGCGTTTTCACACCTATACTTCATTTACTCTGTGTGAAAAGAAACCGAACCACTGGAAAAAAAGCTACAAGTTTACAAACTCATCAACTGATTCGGGCCAGAGAAAACTCCAAGCGAAACCAAAATGTGTCACTACAAACCACGTGAGAACGTTCAGTCCACTTATTGTTCAGATCTGTCTGGGGCGGGAGCAACAATAGTAAATACAGGAAGAAGGTGCTGTGTTCTGGCCAAGTGCATAATATGGAGAATTTATATTCATTTTACAGCTAGTTGCAGCCCGTACTGACAGTACTGACTGAAAGTTCTGTCTTCTGCACTATGGTAGTGTTCAAAAACTGAAAAAAAAAAAAAAATGACATAATGACAACTTGTACATTCTCAGACCCTACAGTTGACTCCTGCATTTACACAAATATGAATTAAAATGATATTTTCCTTGTTCTGAGCTTTTTGTTGTTGATGGTTAATTAGTCGAAGCTTGGAGCTGGAGTTATCTATTTGAGTCTACACTATTGCTGGCAGAACCTACAACTGATCATTTGCCACTGTAAATTAATGAGCTAAACGCATTCAGTGTAGGTCTTTGCTTAAGTGTCTAGTTACTAAAAAAGTTAAAAACACACACCTTCCAACCAATCAGAATCCAGAATTTTCAGTGGCAATGGGAGGATACACTGTAGGGATGTGCATTGTATTAATAACCTCCACACTAGTGGAGAGGCATAAAAAGGAGCATTGTGGTTTTAGGTTATCCATTCATCTAATATGAACAACTCAAGAGTGTTGCTTTAACCCTCTGTACCCACATCGGGTAGTTTCTACTACTATGTGTAATTTGTACACACTATATTTTCATGTATTTGAATAATATCAATACTTAACAATAAATCAGGAATAAAAACACATATGTGTCAGTTAAATATTTTGTGATATTTTATGTTTTCACCCCCACGTCACCTCAAATGCACTGGCCAGCATTCATCTGTAGTAGGTGTAGGCTGTTAGTCCACTCTTAATCTCAAGCATCCATTTCTAGTTACTCTTGAGGAGGCTGTAAAACTTTGTGAAAGGAGTCCAATACGAGTCGATGAGTCAATGAAGCTCACTTCTGACCGATGACAGAGATACTGAGGTAAGCTTTTGAGGATATCCTGGACTTTTCTGTCATTAAGCGCTGCTGTTCTTGCTGGTGTTCCAGTTTAACTGGTTTTCATGTTAAATGGTTATATTTGTTTACATATTCCACTCTCCATGTTACGGATGTTGCAGCCATCTTGTCAGTGTTTGACAAGGTATCTCCAGTTCATCCAAATACATATACATGTCAATATCATCTTCAGATAACAATGCAAATTATGCTGATTAAAAACTGTAATGCATTTAAAATGATAGCCCTCTGACTGGACTGATATCTATGTGTTTCTGTGACATAAATCTCAAGCAGACGTTTTCCCCATGTCACTACCGATCAGCTCAATGGAAGCACTTGTTTTATTCAGATACATCTTGTTCACTGTATTAGCTGTTTAACACCTGCTGCTGATTTAGGAAACACACTCACCTTAAGTGGTGATCGTCACAGTATAACATGGGCAGCTGTCTGCTCAGTATGACGTAACATCGTGGCATTGTTTTGTACAAAATAAGCAAATGTACCTTATCTTTCATCAGCTCAGACACTTAGGCTGCTGGAGGCTTGTGTTTACCCTCAGAGTAACTTGTTTGATCAATTTAAACTTGATAGACATGATTTAAAAGGAGGGAGTGATGGACATTGAGCAGCGTACCAGATGAAAGTAGACTGAAATTTTATTAAGGAAGCAGTTTGGAATAATTTGTTCCCTGTAGTCTGGTAAGTAAGTGCTGTTTATTTCAGCATGAAACACATGTCGTAGTAAGTTTAAAGCACTTGGAGTTGATCAGTGTCTTAAAATGGAGCTGCAGTGCTTACCACTGATTTCACCAACTTCACTGAATAAAACAAAAAAGGTCACAATCCGTAATTCATACTAAATGCATGTCAATGTCAATGTAATCTACAGGCAACATTAAAAAACGATTTTTTTGCAAAAATAAATGTATTTAATGAAGTGTGCTGATCGGACTCGTACCTGTGTATCTCAGCAATATAGTTCCCAGGTAGGCGATTCCTTAATACACCACCGATCTACTTGAATTGATTTAGGAAACATGCTTGTGTTAAGTGGTGGTAGTCGCAACTTAACGCAAGCAAGTACCTACTCAGTATAAGCTGTGTAGGTATGTGGCATTAGTTTGTATAAAATAAGCAAATGTGCTTCATCTTTCATCAGTTCAGTTCGGCTGCTGGATTTTCAGTGTACGTGGATTCTAACAGTAACGCAATTGACTTAAAACTGACACGTGAATCTTGTGATGAGAAGCATGTCAGTCTGTGAATGGAAACAAGCCAAAAGATTATCAAGGAACGAGGATGGTATCACTGTTTCAACAGGCTGTTGTAAGAAGTGTTTTTTTTATTTCAGGAGATGACAGGACAATCTAATTGACAGATGATCTGTCTCACTCTGTCGGCTATGTCAGCATATAAACACGTGCAGTTTAGAGCACTTGCAGTTGATCTGTGTTTTAAAATGAAGCCTTTTTTACAGAGGCGTTTATTGTCCTGCATGTGCTCAGCATTTGAAGGAAGACTCCATGACCACTCAGTCTGAATTTATTCAGTAGCTATCTGTAAAAAATGACAATGAACACCTTATTAGTTGTCATTGTAAGGTCGTGCTTGTGGCTCACCATGTGGGGCGGTTCACAGGCTAAGCTGGTAGCCATTCTGGCCTACAGCTCGAATCTTGTGATATCGTCTAAATGTAATGTTAATGAAACTCACAGCTGAACACACTTCTTAAACTTCAGTTTTCACAAAGCTGGGACTAAAAAAAAAAAAAAAAATCTGGAGTTTGTTACGATGAGTTGACAAACGTAACCAGTTAACATGAAAACCTATTAAACTGGAACATCGGTGTTAGCCACTGTTACTGAAATTTTCTTTGAAGATGATCTAATGTCAAATTCGGGCAATTAGCGAATAAACTCTCATATGAAGTCAGAATGTAATCGATCTGTTTATCAGAGGGAAAGAGTAATTTTTTTTTTTTTTTTTTTTAAGGACACTTGAGCCTCACATTAACTGGCATAACTTTTCTATGATTGAGTTTAATAGGTGGGCACCAAAGTCTGCCCTTCATATATTATGAGCCTGGACAGACATGGATGTAACCTGCGGAGGGATATAATCTCAAGGCAGTCAGACATTACCAATGAGGTTCACTATTCTATATTAAACCACAGTCATTGTGGTACAGTTGCTTAAAAGTATGTATTTAGCATCAGATTTACTAATGCGTTGCACCAACGCAAACTGGGTTTTGGTGTAAAAAAAGTACTGTCGGTATTTACAAAGAGAGCGCAGTGACAAGATTGCGTGTAAGAGGTGGGAACTCAGAGACTTTTGCAACTGACCCTCTTGCATATACGTTTCTGGGTGTTTCTTTCTCAAGGCGCAAAATATAGGGAGGAGAATATTGAAATCAAGCCCGCAAAGTGATTTGCTAACGTTTGCGACACGCAATTTACTGCTAATTGCGCCAATATTGAACACCAAAAAAAAAAACGTCCCTTTTTTTTTTTTTTTTTTTTTTTTTTTTTTTTTTTTTTTTTTTGCTAAATTGCATGGCTATTGGCAGATTGTGGCATGTGATACTGAAATGAACTGACTGCACCTGTGTTTAGGAAACAGCACAACTTTTGTAAATCACCCGTAAAGCTAAACACACCTATCAGCGCTATTTGGAGATTGCCCTCACATGCTATTTTGCCCCGTTTAGCCATTAATATATTAAAAGACATGCTTGCTCTGAGTTTAGTAATTAGACTTTAGTAATTAGCCAAAACTGAAAACATAACACAATCTAGACTAAATGTGGTTTATGTGCTGTCATATTAAAATACTGAATATCTGTACAGAATCTAAACCTCTATAATGTTTCTTGTTTTCCTACCCACATCATGATATCATGAGTACACTCATGGAATTTAAAAAACATGCAATTTTAAATTATATAACTGCACTTTGAATGCCTGGTTTCCCCAGTACTGTTAGCCCCTCAGTTTCTATACATAAAAAGGTAAGTTTCTAAGGTTAGGGTTAGGGTCCATAAATTAAATCTAAAGAGCTTGATTTTGCAAGCTATGAACCTATTCTTGTAAATCAGACTTTTAAAGGAGGTTTTTAAATCCATGCATATGGAATTACTACATCAGATCTACTGTCTGACTTGAAAAACGTTAATACAGTAAAGCTAATAAGATGGCTGGCTCTTGCACTGCTAATCCATCCAGTCTTCATCTAATTAAGCAGCTAGTTATCTAAAGGCAAAAAGTAAAATAGAGCTAATGTCGCAAGTGGAAACATGAGTATAAAGAAGACTAAAGTTTCCTTAAATCCCCGTATATATAGCCTTTCTGTTAATCTGCTGCAAGAAGCTCAAGACATGCACACAATGGGAAATGAGTTATTAAACCTGGTAGCAGTGCTAAGTATAAAACCTAATCACAGAGAAAAGTCTCTTTCTTCCTGTTCTTTTTCTCTCACTTTTTGCTCTTTTATATGAGTTTTTCTTAATCCCACTCCCTATCCCTCATCCTGCTTTGCTTCAGGTCATTTTGTTCTGGGGAAAAAAATAAATAAATAAAATAAAAGTAATCCAGATCACTATACTGGAGGAACAAATTGCACCAGCACTGGAGTTACAGGTGGGCCTTAGGCCTGTACAGAAAGGTAACCTATCTCTTTTATTACCAAACTGTATGACTTAATTTTTCTTAAAGCTGTAAAGACCCACATTTGCACTAAGTTATGGCAGTAACAACCAAGCTCAAGCAACTGATCTGGCTAATAGTAGCTTAGTGCATCTACAGCGATAGAGGTGACTAGTATGACTTAGACACTGGCCCCTCTGACACTAAGCAGCGCATGGAGACATCTACCTTGATGGTTTTGGAGCACATGGGCCTGTGTAAGTGAGACTTTGGGATACCCCTCATTTCTCTTTAGAACTAAAAAGAGGTCATTCATCAGCTTGTGCAGTTAGCTTTAAAGTATGATCTCACAGGACAACTCCAAACAAATGGAAATGTGTTAAAGATTCTGCACTCACAGTCTGCTACTACAGCTGTCTTATTGTGTTGGGAGTTCATTAATCCACATGTGCACCTTGGGAAAAATTGCCTCTCCTGCTTTGTACATTAGGCTATTCAGGACAAGTACTGTTTGTAATTCTGTAATTTTGGTTACACTTCTCTGTAGGCACACTACACGCAAATAGTTGCAACCTAATTTTGTATACAGGTTCGTGATTCGATTCAGTTCAGTTCAATTCAATTTTATTTATATAGCGCTAAATCACAACAACAGTCGCCTCAAGGCGCTTTATATTTTAGGGTAAAGACCCTACAATATTAGAGAGAAAACCCCAACAATCAGACGACCCCCTATGAGCAAGCACTTGGTGACAGTGGGAAGGAGAAACTCCCTTTCAACAGGAAGAAACCTCCGGCAGAACCAGGCCCAGGGAGGGGCAGCCATCTGCCGCGACTGGTTGCGGGTGAGGGGAAACAGAAGAGACCAGAGGGAGGCAGGGTTGATGTGATGTGGTTGAAAGTATGTTCATTATTTTTTAATATGTCATGTAGTGACTGCATGAATGTACACTTCTGGTTCATAGTTTGCCTTTTATGAAAAAGCAAAGTGAAGTGAGCCAACTGACCCCCATCAAAACTGGTTGCCCATTCAGTTTCTATGCCTTTTCACTGTTCCTTTATTTATTTGTAATTGGTGTAAGTTTATGAAGTGGCATTATCAGCAAGAAAAAAAAAAACCTTCACAACTTTTTTCCTCACTTCTTAATCACCAAGGCCAGGCAACAGCTTTATTAGGCATGTTTACATGTCCCCAGTAACAATTTTAAAATGACTGACCAACATACTGACATTGTCACCCCAGCAATGTTGCTCACATTATTAAAAAGAAAAAAATTAATTCTACCAAAAAAGGTCTATTTTAAGATGCAATGAAAGGTAATAGAGAGAAAAAAAAAAGTGCAGAAAAATACATGTTTTTATCTCAGTCGCTTGTCCTTGGTGAGTTAGTGAATTCTTCAAACTTCCACAGCACACGTTTGAAAGATATTTAAAGCTGAATATACTGTCACATTTATAAACAACTAAACATTCACCATCTCAAGGCTAACTAAACTGTGTAGTGAATACTGAGAGGAGACTATACACCACAACACTCAACAAATGGCTTAGAGAACTATAATCATTCTCATGTTTGTTTTTGACTAAACTTACATAAGATTGATTCCAGTCTGTGTCTGTGTGTGTTTACTATGGAGCTAGATCTGGGAGTCATTTATCTTAGCATGAAGACTAGAAGCAAACAGCATCTTGGGTTTTAGTAAAAAATTCCACTCTCTGACTTTATAATTAGTATGACAGAAGTAATGATCTCCTCAAATAAAGAAAGCAAATCTAGCGTCCACTAAAAATGATATAGAGTTTTGTTGTTGTTTTTATGGTAATGATCAGCTAAGCCAGTAGCTTTCTACTTAAGAAGTTATTTTTTCATAACAGTGCAGTGGAAGAAAATTACAGAAGGCAATTTTATTTGTTTTGATCTGATGACAGCAGTAAATTTACTGTGACAATTCCTAAACAAAGACATAGTAACAGGTAACTGTGGCTATTTCATTCCCAGGGTGTCAAGTCCTGCTGTATTGTAGGAAGCAGCTGGCATCATATACACAATGTGTCCTTTGACATCAATATAATGGTAGTACTGAACATTAACGGTCCTGTTTGAAAGAGTGTCAAAATCCTCATAAGGAGGTAGCAAAAGTGGTGGTGCCTTAATCAGAAGCTGGTCAACAATGTCCGTTTGGGAGCTTTGTGTTTTGAAATTTAGGAAAAATGTGTGATTTGGGTTAGAATACGCCCTTACACAACATTTTTAAAATTTTAAAAAATGAACGAGGGTACCCAGTGCATTTGGGTAGGGTTAAGGGTCCTGAACAAGTGTCCAAATACACAACTTGGGAGGGACACATTTATCTTTTTTTTTCCTTTTTGGTTTTGTGCCATTCATGAATTAGTCTGTCTACACCATTTTCATGCATTTTTATTTCATTCATTCAAGGGTCTGTGTTCAAAATACATCCAAGAAGTGGTCCCTGAAGAAGTTCGAATCTACTGTATGAGCAAATCTTGCATAGTTACCTAAAATGCCTTGACTCTGCTCCAAGAAAGACACAAGTCGATTTTACACAATTATACAACATAGAAAATCTCACACAAGTGTGCTCTCTTGGAAAACATTGCCTGTTTTGGCCAAAAACTAAATAATTCATAATTTAAAAAAAAGCATGTGACTGTGACTAGTGATCACTGTGTTCACTATAAACATGAAACATATTGGTCAATGCATTTCTGTAATATACTGTATATAATACTTGGCTTGAACTGCCTTTGTGGTGAGTGTGTATTTAGCACTGTTACCAATGCATGTGAGGAAAAAATAATGTTAACACTCTGAGGTCTAAGTACCCTAACTGCCCTACACTACTCTACTCCTAAACCCTGACCCTGTGTTTAGGAGGATTAAA
>VUQI01034688.1:0-21335 GCA_015106735.1 Paratilapia polleni
AAATGCTCGTCTCACGTTTGCCAAAAAACATCTTGATGATCCCCAAGACTTCTGGGAAAATATTCTGTGGACTGATGAGACAAAAGTTACATCTGGCGTAAAACTAACACAGCATTTCATAAAAAGAGCATCATACCAACAGTCAAACATGGTGGTGGTAGTGTGATGGTCTGGGGCGGCTTTGCTGCTTCAGCACCTGGATGACTTGCTGTAATTGATGGAACCATGAATTCTGCTCTCTACCAGAAAATCCTGAAGGAGAATGTCTGGTCATCAGTTTGTTCCCTGAAGCTCAAGAGCACTTGGGATATTCAGCAGGACAATGACCCAAAACACACCAGCAAGTCCACCTCTGAATGACTCAAAAAAACAAAATGAAGTTTTTGGAGTGGTCTAGTCAAAGTCTGGACTCCAATGGAGATGCTTTGGCTTAAACAGACCGTTCATGCTCGAAAACCCTCCAGTGAGGCTGAATTAAAACAATTCTGCAAAGAAGTGTGGGCCAAAATTCCTCCACAGTGATGTGAAAGACTCATTGCCAGTTATCACAAATGCTTGATTGCAGTTGTTGCTGCCAAGGGTGGCACAGCCAGTTATTAGGTTTAGGGGGCAATTGCTTTTTACACAGGGCCACGTAGGTTTGGATATCTTTTTTCACTTAATAAATGAAATCATCATTTAAAAACTGCATTTTGTATTTACTCAGGTTCTTTGTCTAATATTAAAATTAGTTTGATGATCTGAAACATTTAAGTGTGACAAATATGCAAAAAAAGTAAGAAATCAGGAAGGGGGCAAACACTTTCACACCACTGTATTTATTTTAGATGTTTTATCTTATTGTCTGACTTTCGTGAACAGCACTGTGATCTCCCCCAGTTGTTTTGTGCTATATAAATGATATAATAATACAAATAATATGAAAACAGCTTCATATAATTGCTGCTATGTGTATTTCAGCAATATCAGTGGTTAAATTAGTAAATGTAATCAGAGCCAGGAACTAACTGTGCTGTTTGGTCATTTTCCAAACCAAGTGTTGTAATTTTAGAAGCATAGTCACCTGTTCTCTGCTGGTGGTTCCCAAAAGTTAAAGACCTCCAGTATGGCTGCCAAAGTGTGCACATGACATATGAAAGGATCTTCTCATTGGTATGTTATTCTGTATTTGAATATGAACAAGGCCTCTCAATTTGCTTTGGTGGCTCTGATCTCTGTAATATTTCTATTTTTGTTTAAAAATCTAGTTTGATAGATTATAGCTCACTGTAGGTTTCGAGTTTATGTTCCTTCTTCATTGTTTTAGTGAGCTCAAAGGTGTGAGAACACTCTTAGTCTATATGAAGCATACACACCTGCTGTTACACTGAGAACTACAGAAATGCTGCACTCCTGTAACTGAAACACCAAGTGTCAGGAGACCATGTTGAGGAGGCTGCTAACAGATGGACTGTGTAGTATGTCTTACACACACGCACATGCACACATGCACACACGCACATGCATCTTCCCCCGGGAAGTGACTTGCTTGCAATCCCAGTCATGCTACTACTAAGACAAACAGGATCTGTTGTTCTGCCAAGTGCTGGTGTAATGCTATTTGGAGTAACTGAAATGTTATATTTGTGTGTGTTTATACTTCAGTCTTTGTGAGTTTTTCAGAGGGACTGAGTTCAATAAAATGTAGACATTCTTCAAAGGTCTATTTTAGAGTTACGACTGACTTTCAGCAAGCAGTGGCTGGTTACATTTAGGACATAATTAATGAATAAAGTCAATGGAGGGGCTAAAATTTCAAGGATTTGAGCTCTTTTTAAGCTTCTCTTGTGTGTGTGAAATATTAGAAGAACTTAAGTTTCTTCACCTCATATTTATTATTTTGTTATCAGAGATAACAGGGTTTCTTAACCTTTTCTGATCTGTGACTCAAACAGATAGAGTCAAGGTAGAATTCTCATGAATCCAACATGCATTTGTTAAGTTCTTCTTTCAAAGCTCATATGGAATATTTACAAATTACAATGTTATTATGGAAATAAATTAATAGTTATACAACAAATTCTGTGTGGAGTTTGCATGTTCTCCCCGTGTCTGCGTGGGTTCTCTCCGGGTACTCCGGCTTCCTCCCACAGTCCAAAGACATGCAGTTAGTGGGGTTAGGTTAATTGGTGATTCTAAATTGGTCGTGAGTGTGAATGGTTGTCTGTCTCTCTGTGTTAGCCCTGCGACAGACTGGCGACCTGTCCAGGGTGTACCCCACCTCTCGCCCCATGACAGCTGAAATAGGCTCCAACCCCCCCGTGACCCTGAATTGGATAAGCGGAAGAAGATGGATGGATGGACAACCTATTAGCATCCACCCAGTCACTGGTGACTGATCTAGGGTTAGGATAAGGGGTGGGGTTAACTGAATTTGATGTTCAGTTAACGTCAGTGCCTTTTTATACACACAAATGGGAAATCTTTTAACAGAAAAACTGTAATGCTGAAATGTATGAGACTTGTAACATCTTGTATGTAAGATCTTCTAGTTTCTGAAACTTTGTCTATTTAGCATACTGCTGAAAGAACCCCAACCCTAACTCTAGATGGATGGCCAGTGATGTGGTAGATGTTAAGAGGTTAAACTTTAGACTATCAAAACTATGATGAACATATTTTACCTGTTGATGATTTCTTCTAAACAAACAATAAGCATCTCCACCTTTTCCATTTGTTTCCATCTCAGGTCAGCTGACAATGATCGTGGGCCAGGTGGGTTGTGGGAAATCCTCCCTGCTGCTCGCCATGCTTGGAGAAATGCAAACCATTGAGGGAGGAGTCTACTGGAGCAAGTAAGACAATATTTTATGGTACATAGTACCTAATGTGATATGCGAGAATCTGTTTTAGTGAAACTGAGGACCCAAACCAGATGGACTAATAAGAAATTAAATCTTTTTTTTGGTGTACTGCACATAATTAGCAGATAGAAGAAGTATGCAGTTAAATATAGAAAAGTTTATCTTGACATTTGAGATTTGCAATCACAGTGCAGTGTGGATATAAATCTGTTCTTTACTATTGCTGTTGTTTAGAGCTTTCTCATTTCTTTCTGTGTGTTGACTAATTTATAAATTGACATTTTTATTTCAGTGTGGCTACTAAACTATCTGTAGGTCTCTGCAAACTAAAATCTTTTTTAAGTTAACAATTAAATATGAAGCTGAAGGTCATTTAACTTCAACTTAAAAAAAATCATACATAATCAGTTCATTAATTTAAATTAAATTTACAATTTATTTTATTGTTTTTTTTAATTATTATTACAAGATATAGTACATCTTGTAATGATTGCAGTATTCAGTGTCATTTAATTTGCCGCTGTCATGATTAACTGGAATCTATCAGCTTCCTTTTTGAAAAGTTTTTCATTTATAAGTTACAGTCAGTTGTTTAAAAGGATTATATTGGCACTCAGCTGAAAGTAATTTCCGTTCAGTAGCTAAAATGTGGGGATGTTGAGTTATTCCAAAGATGCTTTTATCATAAAGTAACAATGTCAGAGTTTTCATTATTTGGCTAATTAAACTGCAATAGACAACTTATTGTGCAGCCTCACAAAAAAATTCAAAAATGACACACACTGAATCAATTGTGTGGGAGATACTTACTGTAGCAATAATAGAAGATACTCTCACATTAATTTACCCTGACGGTAATTTTATTCATGTGGGTCAGAATGAGTGCTACTTTCAATCAGGATTTAGTAATTTCTATATATATTATAATCAGATTGAGTAGGTATTCTTTACCAGGACTTTGCTTGTACTTAAAAAGAGCCCAGCTGTATTTTGTCATTTATTCACATTTTAGTCACATTATGAAGTGACTTTGGAGCCACATGCCAGGTGGAAGGACTTCTTGATTTTCACTGTGTCTTTTCATGCTAATTAAAGAGAACTCCTAAGATAACAAGGATCATTTATAACACTTCAGCTGCTTCCATAATTGCAGTCACTTATCCTTAATACCCTGACAATTTCACACTTTTAATGGTTCACTCAGTCTCACACCACAGTAAGATGTTAAAATTTGTAGGTTGTTTGCATAACCTCAATTCTATGAGTACCATAAGTGAGATATCTCACTAAGGGATTAGAGAAACAGCAATAACTGGAAATTGTCTGTGTCTTAAGATTTGTGTAATGCTAGAAAAGTTGCACATTTTTAATTTGTTTTAGAGTTCTGCCAAGGAAAATAATTTTTTTTAGTGCACATGGACGCTGAAGAGATGGTGAAAGAATTCCTAGATTTTTAATGTGGAAATGTGAAAAAGTACGACAGACATGGTGGCAAAAGCTCAGTGCAGGTGTCTGCAGTGTATGCTATCTTTAAAGTCATATTAGATATCTGGCATAAGACGTTTTCTTTCTGTAATTCAAGCTCCAGTTGCTTTTTTAGAAGAATTTTGAATTTCTGTCTCCTGTATTTCTGCATACATCTTTTTTTTTCAATTTGCTTTCAATTCTTTGATTGCAGACTGGAGATGCACCACTGTCTCTGCACACTAACCTTTGTTTGCATCTCTGGATGTATGTGTGTGTGTGTTTGTGTGCGTATGGTTTCTATCACTTTACCTCCTGCCTTCTTGCCATATCAGGCTGCCTGATTGTGAGGTGATCCACGAGGGGAACATAAGGTACCTTCTCTCTGGCCTATTCTTTGTCATACAGCCATTTAGACACAGACTAAATATTTAGGCTTGGGCTGTATCTTTTTTCTCATACTTACATACCTAACTGTCATTTCAAAGGGGTATATGGTAAAAAAGACAGGGGTGTTTGCTCACTGTTACACTAGTTTATTTGTCTGAATTTAAATTTCTGATTAGGCGAGTAGAAAATTAGTTGATAGGAACACCCCACCTTCTTACACAGATTATTACTGCAGCACCTGCTGACTCTTTTTATCACTGTGGACACTGACAGATCAGTGACCTGCCATTTGAAGATGCAAGAGGCACACAGCTACGTCGGTGTGGGCTGGCCCGCCTTTAGTAACAGAAATAAACTCAAAATACTTCCATACAAGGGCAGAGGCATTAATTTTTTACTAGTAACCCAGATTAGAAAGTGTCTGAAAGTGGCATCAGTGTGTTCACCTTTATTTAGTTCAATTTCAGGGCCTTCAAAAACAGGCAGTGATTCATTTTTTTATTTCTCGTCCTGTGCTGATATCAGGTAATGCATATGTTGTGTTCAGCAACACACTGACCTGCTGGCGAAAGGGGCCAGTTAGTGTTAGACATCAATGGCTAGTATAATAAACGCATCCATTATTGGTCCCCGACTGGCTGGATGCAGGATTCAAGTTCATCCTGAAGTTTTATAGTGAGGTTAATATTGGAGACCTGTGATAGCCACATAATTGGTAGTGCATTCATATTTTTCTTGAATGTTGATGGAAGACTCTTTTCATCCTTACAGCTAGCATATTTAATCAGAAGTATCCAGTTTATTGGCTGATGATGGCTGCAAAGAAATGGGACTTTCATTGTTTAGTTCTGCTGTGATGCAAAGGCATTAATCAATCTGAATATTGTAGGAGGATGGCACTAAAAACTCTGAAGCAACTTGCCTGTATAGTTGTAACCATGCATGGTTGATCTATTGCTTTATGTTATGTAATGTTTAACTTGATTTCCATGAGCCAAGGCAGCCAGTTTTAATGTTTGACACACACATGCAACATACTGCCCCGTATTTACGTACCAAGCCAGTGTTTCATAACTTTTACCAGTGTTCTACATTTGTAATATTTGTTATGTTATAAGACTACTGTCATTAAAAACTAATGATTACTACATTACAGTATTACCTTTTGAGAGAATTTAAGAGAACTCCTTTAAGTACTTTTGCATTCAATAAACACCCCTTTGCAATTAGCTTGCACATGTTGGTTACATTGTATAAGATAAGATAAACTATACTTTATTTATTCCAGAGTTGGTGAATTCCTTTGTTACAGCTGTTAAAAATGAAGTTAAAGACAACAAACAAATGATAAATAACATATAATAAACTAAAAGGTGGCTGATGCTGTAGCACTGGCATCATACTCACCAGTTTTGTGAATCTTAAAGCTCTTCACAGCTGACAGACACTAATTGTCACCATGGGGCAAAATAAATGCTGTCCTCTCTGCAGCTTCTCTACACTGTAAAAAATGTTTTTAAACTCGTTTTTGAAAAGCTAATGTTTTACAGATTTTTCGTGTCTTAAATTGTAGATGATGTTTCGCAATGTGACAGTAAAAGGAAGTATTAATTGATGTGCTAAACATTTGAAAAAGAAGACAAGTTATATCACTATTTGCTACCTGTAGTGATGACTTCCTTTATGATGGTAGACTGAGTGAAACATTTTATTATATATTTTACAGGTTTTTACTGTTTTTACAGCAGAGTATTACTCTATTTTTCTTTTTTTTTCACTTTTATTTTTAAATAAATGTTTTAACAGTGTAACCAGTGTAGCTGAGCTTAGCATGGGCGCTTACGCAATCATATAATTATATAATTGTATGCAGTTCACTAGTACTCGCCTACAGGCCAAGGAGTTTGCTAGAAAGAAACACATAGAGATTTAAATTTTTTTTTAAAAAAGCAACAAAAGTAACACAAAAATACAGCACATTTTAAGAGTAACCGGCTGCTTATCTGATCCTGAATTACCTGAATTTCAAACAAACGTGATCAGTGAGTCATTGCAAAGAAAAGATAATTATGTAATGTTAAAAAAGGACTGAAGCCACTAAAAAATATCTTTTAGACAGGGTTACATGTACACATTTGAAAGTGTTGTCAGGGCCTGTTTAATGGTTGAATGTAGCTATTGAAGTACTGCATATCCTAAATAAGCATGATGCTGTTTGACTGAACATTCTCTATTTGTGTAGGGGCTTATTCTGTAAAGGCCTTCTGTTTATACCAATACTCGTTTAACTTGGGATGTAATTCTTACCCCACACACAAGCTCTCGGCCGCATAAAATGAGACCTCATTGTCGAGGAAACCACAAAACCTAATTATCACAGACAGACAATGACTGCATCACTTACATGAGCCTTCTTTTCTGGGTGGGAAGGTTAATTCGATTAACAGTTGGCAGGCTAACATCATGTCTTCACCTTCTGGGGTTTGGCATGGCGACGTGGTTCTTCCATTTGTTTTTATGGGTTTTTTTCTTCCTGCTTTTGTTTTTCACACGACTCCTCAAAAAAACAAACAAACAAAACAAAAAAACAGCCCATATTTTCTCTGTCTTTGTTATTGCTTTGCTTTTTGTGTTGCGGTCTTGTTCATGTGTTCACTCATAAACACAAATATACATGCAGTTGTTTGCAGTAGGCTAATTCTAACACACTGACTTTGACAGTTGGTCAGAGACAGAGGAGTCTGACGAAGACATCAGGAGGTACTCGCTCTTCTTCCGGTCTCCTGCATCAGAATGATGTGACCCTTTGACCCTTCAGTCTCCTCTCCTCCTCTTCTTTCTCTTCTCCTTCTCTTCCTCTTTCAGTTTTAACTCCATTTTTCATTGTTACTTTGCCTCAGAAGAAAATGCTGTTTTGCAAGTAGTCAGGATGGTGTTCATGAACACATACAAATGGGCTACATTCTCTTATTACTGTATTTATTTACATAGCGCTTTTTGCAGACAAAAGCAATCGCTTTAGCAAACCAATACAAAGCTTACAATATTAGAATTAAAAGCAATGCAAAAATAAAAGAGAAAAGAAAGAGTGCAACAAGCAATACAGAAAATAAAATAATTAGATAATACAGTAAGTACAATAAAATGTGTTTTTACACTGTGGTTAGTTTAGTTTTTATAAATCTTTTATTAATTTAGAGAATGTTTTTTTTAATTAAACTTTTATGGATTTATTTTCATAAGCACCTTTTATATTAAATAAAAATAGGAGCAAGCAATTTCAAAAGAAGCAAAAAGTCCTGTAAAGATGGAAGTTTTTGCTTTATAGTGATATTTATTTATTTATTTATGTTTGTCATTCACATTCACATTCACGTCTTAAACCTGAACCAAGTTCAACAAGACAGCAGCTCATTGAGAATAAGTCCACAGCTGGATCAGTTATTGGTTTCTGTCTAATTGTGTGTGTTCAGGAGCATCACCCTTTAGAGAGTACTGTGTTCTGCTCATTGTGTTGCTCTTTGTTCATCAAAGATGTCATTGGTTTTGTTGTTTTGTGCCATGTGTTTCTGGAGTGGTTTTTGCTTTTAATGCTGGGAGTCACTGTAAACCCCCCCAAAACAAATTAATGCTCTGTTAATTTATATCTGAAATATGCAGGCATTTCAACACAAAAGTGGAGACTGACACCATCGTTCATAGCAATATGGGGTTTTATTTTAAATTACTGAATCTAAGCTTAAAAACAGCAGCCAGGAGAGGATGGTGAGGTCTAGCAATATGTGGTGTTCCTCCAAAGCCAACCTCAGGCATGCCTTCATCATCACCTCATTGGTTGTAGACAATCCGCAGTGAAGCTCAGACAACACTCAAAGACTCCTTGCACTGCCACTGCAAGGAGAGTAGGGGTTGCAGAGGAGCTTGACATCTGTATAATACATATACTTTCAAACATTGTCTACATTTTCTTTGTACATCAAAATTTAGGACAATACACTAAGAATTCAAGTATCCTACATGTTGTTCACAGTAATCTCAAACATTCAACAACTCTTTAAATAATGTAATAAGTTAAGCTCAGTCCACCGTATACATGTCAGTAAGTGTCAAAGAATCAAGAAAGAAAGCAAAGCAAGAAAGCAAAATGTTATTAATCAAGTACAAAATTGAAAACTATGAACACTAGAACTGTATGTTGATAAAATGTTAAAAAACTAAAAGTATCAAACCATTGAGCTCTTTGACTTTAACTTTAACAGAGTCGCTCTCAGGTCAGACTCCCAGCAGAGTGCTTCAGTGGTTGTTGATGTTTGTATTTATGATTGTGTTGTTGTAGCTGATGTTATGGTTTTGTTTATTTTTTTTAATTGTTGATTTTGTTGTTGATAATGTGCAGCTCATCATTAACCCCATCTATGATCTTCATATTTATCCCTCATATGTGACAAGCTATTTTTGTTTACATTGCAGTGGAGTTTGTACAGCTTTACAAACATAATCCTCCCTCTCTTCCTCCTCATTTTGTTATGTTTTATGTTCGGGTGCCGCATTCATAAAGCTGATTAGAACAGGAGTACTGATCGTATGTTAGCTTTACCATATTTTTCTAACTCTGTGTGAGCAAAATGAATCTATCAATAATTGTTTTAATATCAGATAATCAGTTGCCCGTACTTAAAACTGCCATATCTATGTGGTCTGTAAAGCTGTGACAGTGCATTAAAGTCAATGGAGAGGTTTAATACTCGGAGAAAAAAAAACCCTCAGAATTTCCCCAGATTAAACTTGTAAATTTACAAGAAAAAAATGTAAAAAGTGCAAATTTTGCAAGGAAAAAAACCCAAATTCTTTTAGTTTAATGTCACCAGTTTATGAGAAAAATATATGGTGAAAAAAAGGTAGGTTTGTGTGGTCGAGGAACCAGATTGCTTTACTTTGGAAGGCTGGCTTTACCTCATCATGCCACAAATATTGCAGCTTCCTGTGTATTATGGCTTCAGTGGATGGCAGATCAAGCTTAGGTCAGAATCACCACATCATCATCCAGAATTGGAACCAACATTGCTGTGATAGTCGATCAGTATTCCTGCTCTTTAAAGCTTTATGAATACACGACCCACAGTTCTTACCTGGTATCTTTTTCCTTCTATTTCCCATGATGCACCCAGCAAGAACAGAAACTCTGTTGCCTACGCTGCCCAGAAGTCCTGGCTGCTCAATGCTACGGTGGAGGAAAACATCACCTTCGGCAGCCCGTTCAGCAAACAGCGGTAAGAACCCCACAGCTCACATTTACAGCTCACATCAGGACTGCTTTGTGTTCAGAAGTGCTGCACATTGAGAGCTTTTCTGATCTGAAATTGATCTTTATTGATGGTGTCCATGTGTGTTTTTCAGGTACAAAGCAGTGATTGAGGCATGCTCTCTGCAGCCAGACATTGACCTGCTGCCTTTTGGAGATCAGACTGAGATTGGAGAGAGAGTATGCAAGTGCTTAATTGTTTACAGAAAAGATATTTATGGCCGTTTTTTCACAATATCACATGGATAGATTTAATTTGCATTGTTTTTTAAATAAGTTTTTAAATAATAAGTTAGTCTGTTTGAATAATCTGCAAAAAAGGAAGATCTGTGATCCTTCAGTGAGAATCTTTCTTAATATTTTTTTAATCCTGTTTCTGTGTCAGGGCATCAACCTGAGTGGAGGTCAGAGACAGAGAATCTGTGTGGCCAGAGCTTTGTACCAGAACACCAACATCGTCTTCTTGGTAAGCTAAAAAAAATGTACAAAACACTGGAGACACTGGTGACGATTGTCTTTTATGAATTTATGAAATGTTTTTAATTTCATGTTGGGGAAAAAAATAAACCCATAATGACGCCCATTCATCATTTCTGAACACATTTTAATGTAAAATAATTACTTTCTTTAGTCATAATTTGTAGCCAAATTGGATAAATGTCATTTCTTTACTAGATTAATTTCAGTCATAATCTAACTTTTCTTTATAATTGATTGCATCATGCAGTGATGTATGATATGACACACAGCACATTTTGACCATTGGGATAATGATAATGAAGTTCTCTCTGCTATGCTGTCATGTGTTTATCTCTCTGAGTAGTTGTGTAATTTCCTGCTGACACCTCAATTTTTAATTGGCTATCAAGCATTTATTCCACATTAAAATCCATCAGTGGCATTCTTTTATACACTCATGACACTGCGTAATGTCTACAGTGGTTAACAGAAACTAAATGTATAATGAGGAGTGAATGTTTTCTTTTGTGCTTTTCATATCTGATCTCAGGGTTGGAGGGTCATACACTCTCATATTGAAAGACATAAAATAATAATAACACACTCTTCATTAACGCAGTATAGAACACACATTATAGCATTCACCCACCTATTAGGACAGACATTAATGGACATTTGGCTGTTATCCAGAGGAACTTACCATGCTGCTTAGTGTTCATGGAAATGCATAGCTGGATAAAAACATTTAGAGGCAACAAAATGAGATAGAACCATCTTGTCACCATCTTGTTTTTTTCGGATCCATGAAGTGACCATATTTTGACAAGACTGTGGCGCGCTTAGTTACATGAGACTGTAGATTGCATGGGTGCACCCAAAAAACATAGATATCTGCTATTAAGTGCTAACATATATCTATGAAGAATACCAGAATTTCACTCTGTGAAACTAGAATACTGATGTTTCTGAATAAAAATTACTCCAAAAGGCACCAAAAACACAAAAACAGTTGGGAGGTCCGGTTTAGTGATTTTAATCAGCTGAGGTGAAGCCTAGCAGACAGCTAGCTGCTATAGCCATTTGTCACTTAAAGTGGTCATGCCTCTAATAATGCAAATTTTAACCCTGAATAAAAATTTAAATGGGAGAGTTATATAAACATTCACATTCTGTACAATTATCAGAAAAGTGGAAACCACCCATGAAGACCAAAACCGGGTTTTCAGGCTGTAAACATGTTTATTTCTAAACTTAGCACAAAAAGTAAGGAAATTTGTGTTTTGGCAAGTTCTTCATGGGCGCAACCCACATATTCAACTCTGCTGCTCAACCCACAAATGCATTTTCCTGACAAATGTGGCACCATTTAAAGGGAAATAAACAGGCTTTCCAACGGTATGAGATTTATTGCCAAGAAGCATTGTTACAGCAAAGAAATAATCGACCAAACACAAATTTCCTTACTTTTTGTGCTAAGTTTATTTTAAAGTTGAGCATTTTAATATGGGAGTCTATGGGGAATGACTTGAGGCTTGGAGCCAGCCTCAAGGGGCCATTTGAGGAACTGCAAGTTTTGGCACTTGTAGCTTGGTTTAAAATTAAATTTTTTGGTGTCAAAAAAAAGAAAAAAAAATAGATATATATGGGATACACCTCCAAAGGTGGTTGAGAATGACCGAGCTAAGATCCTGTGGGACTTCCAGATACAGACAGACAAACTGGTGATGGCTAACCGGACATAGTAGTGGTGGACAAGCAGAGGAAGAAGGCCGTAGTGATAGATCCCGAGTGATGGCAACATCAGAAAGAAGGAACACGAGAAGCTCGAGAAGTCCTAGGAACAGCTAAGATACTGCGCAGTACCCTCAAGCTCCCAGGCCTCTGGTGAGAGGACCCGAGCTTGAAGGATGAAAAGACCGCCCGCAGGGCGAGTGGGGAATTTTTTTTTTTTTTTTATATAACTAACATTTTATGTGAAAAAAATACACTTAAAATTTTCCAGGTAAGGGTCTGAGTACTAAAATATACCCATTTTTTCACATTTTGATCCACCACATTTCTAAATAAGCCTTTGTAGTAAGTCATAAATGTGGTGTCTGTTTCAAATATTGATCAGATTGGTTTGCGTTCCATGCTTATTGAATATGATGAGTATACCAAAAAATATGTATCTAAATTTTAATAATTATTTAATAATTACCTGTTTGTCCCTGATTTCACATGCTAAAAGTCTTGGGAAAATTTTGGATTTAGATCCCGTATTTGGTTCTTTCTTGGTCGAAGTCACACACTGAGAATTCAGCAAAGTATTTACGAAATTAAGGACCTAACCATATTTCTATATCTGGTCACCACATTTCTGTAACACAAATAGATACTTAGAGATGCATTTCAGACTGGAAAAGCCATTACTCTGTCTAACTAACTGATATCCACCTCTCTTGCTCTAACAGGATGATCCATTCTCAGCGCTGGACATCCACCTCAGTGATCACTTGATGCAGGAAGGAATCCTCAAGTTTCTGCAGGATGATAAACGAACTGTGGTTCTCGTCACCCACAAACTACAGTATCTTATACATGCAGACTGGGTAGGACCTTCTGTTTTAAGGAACATACACAGTGACTTAATAAATTCAGTGAGCAGTGTTTTTTTTTAACTTCCCTTGAACATCTATTTCAGTGTTTTATTGTGTGTTTTGTCCAGATTATAGCAATGAAGGATGGGACTGTACTGCGAGAGGGAACTCTAAAGGACATTCAGACTCATGACATTGAACTTTATGATCACTGGAAAACCCTGATGAACAGGCAGGATCAGGAGCTGGAGAAGGTAACATATAAACAGCAGCTGTCTAAGTGCATATTAAAGCTTTATTTCCACTGTAATGTTTGTCTTACTGTATACACTCTGTGTGTTTGTAGGACATACAGCAGGACAGTCAAACAACACTTGAGAGGAAGACACTGAGGAGAGCTTTCTACTCCAGAGAGGCCAAGAACCAAATAGATGATGAAGATGAAGGTGACAGACTCAGTGTAACTGTTTGTGACATGTTGGTTCAGTTGTCAGAGGTCCCATCTAAAATTCAAAAGACTTGATGACACTTAGTCAAACGTGAATGAAAAAAAAAATATGGAGTGGATTTGGTAAAAGTTCCTAGAGAAAATCCCTTCATTACAAAGAATTTGAATATTTGATGCTCTGTATATCTGAGGTAGTACTTCAGTTAGTTCTCAGTCACACAGGCCTAGAGACCAGTTGGCAACCCCCTGGCAACCATAGGTTGCTAGAGAAAAATGTGTATTCCCCGATTGTTTTGGCAAGTGGTTGCTGGAGGTTGTTGGCTGCAGCTAGCTGTAATCAGTTGCAAAGCGAGTGCTGCACTAAAAACCTTGTGATTGCTTTGGTTGCTAGCAGATTTCTCTGGTTGCCTGTAGTTTGCCTACTCGCCAAGTAGTAGTGAAACTTAAAGAAGTCCGATGCAAACTGGAAACAGAGATGGTTTACCTTCAATGTAAACGTGCTTTATTGCTGCAAATAATATGTTTTAAAAGGCGCAACTTTGACTTTCAGGACAAGAGCTTCTCCATTTTGTGTCACACTTCACAGTTTCACTACCACTCAGCAAGTAGTTGGCGAGTGTTTGCAGACACGTTGGCATCTTCCATGCAAACTACAGGTGACCAAAACAATCACAATGAGGTTTTTGGTCCAGCACCCACTTTGCAACTGCCAGCAACTCCCAGCAACCACTTGTCAATCAGTTGGGGAAAACACATTTTTCTATAGGAAACAGTGGTTGCCAGAAGGTCACCAACGGTCTCTAGGCCTGTGTGACTGAGTCATCAAAACCAAGCTGCATCCTGTAGCTGCAGTACCTCTAGTGGCCACTTGAGGCTGGCTCCAAAAGTCACTCAGTCCCCACAGACTCACATGTTGAAATGTCCAACTTTACAGTAGAAATAAACATGTTTACAGAAAGTGTTTTGGCCTTTATAGCTGATGCTTCCCTTCATGACAACTTTACAGGAGGTGAATTTTAAGATAACACACACATTTATAGTGTATTAATGCTTAAAGTTATCATTATTAGAGGGGGTGGTCACTAGACAGGTAGCAGTCACAGTCACGGAACTGGACCTCTTGACCATCTTTGTGTAGTCGGTGCCTTTCAAGATATTTTTTTTAACAAATTTTCTGCAAAAATCACATATAGAATTCAGTCTTTTTTCCATTTTTCAGTTTGTATTGTAAAAACAACATGAAAGATATGAATACAGACAAAAGGGGAAAAAACTGTGGTGTATGTAAATCCCTGATAATGTGAGGTGAGATGACATCGTAAGACTCAGATATATCTACTGTTTGATTCTGAATATGTAAATTAATTCAGACCATTTCACTGAATTGGAATCATTTAGCCCTCTTGTTCAGTATTTTACCCAATAGTGCCACCTTTGGGTGGAATACTTACTTACTTATTCTAAGTTTAGGACATGGCCAATGGTATTTTTACCAATATGTGAGGTTGTGCTGTACTGTACTAACAGTCTGTTCATAAAGTCTTTGCTCCAGGTTTGTTGAGTGGATTTCTAGCATTTTATTTGCATGTAACTAATTAGCAGGCATCTGTTTCTGTGCAAATAATCTGCACAGTTTATGGATGCACCTTGTTGGCCAAGCTAATAGCATTAGGTAATAACATAGCACTCCAATTGGCGTCCACCAGCCAATGCATAACATCATGGTGGCTGTGTCTATCGTCAGTACAATCTATGATGTAAACCTTCAGCTACTTTATCTCAACCTGCGTTATGATAGTTGATGGAAACAGAAAAATATTACATTCTAAATGTGATTTCATTCTAACAGAAGAAGAAGCAGAGGAGGAAGATGATGATAACTTTTCCACGACCACCAACAGACGATCAAAGATCCCATGGAAGGTATCCATTCATCTGCACAAAAAAAAAAATCCTCCTCATTTAAAGTTTTATTAGCAGCAACATTAGCTGTTACAAAAGAAATAACTAACCCGAGCTAGTTTCCTGGACAGTTATTGGGTGTAGCGGTATTTGCCTTTTTTAGTGGTCTAACATTAGTCTAAGCATGACCAACCAACTAACCAATGACTAGGTCTTCATGTCATTAACTGATCTATCACTCACTATCGCTTCATGCTTATTATTATTTATTTTTTTAATTTATTGGATTTATATAGCGCTTTACATTGAATCCATTATTCATTCACTCCACAAACACACACTGGTGGTGGTAAGCTACATCCTTAGCCACAGCTGCCCTGGGGCAGAGTGACAGAAACGCGGCTGCCAATCCGCGCCAACGGCCTTTTCAACCACCACCAAACATTCATTCACATTTATACACCAGTGTTGGAGGCACTAGAGGCATGGTGGGTAAAGTGTCTTGCCCAAGTACATAACAGCGGAATGACTGGGATGGAGCAGGGATTTGAACCGCCAACTCTCCAGATATCGGACGACCCGCTCTACCTCCTGAGTGACATGCTGCCCATTTATTATTATTATAATAAATGTTGCTCCTTCACGTCCTCAGGTGTGCTGGTGTTACCTGTCTTCTGGTGGTTTCTTCATGGTCTTCCTCATGGTTTCCTCTAAACTCCTCAAACACTCCGTCATTGTTACCATTGATTACTGGTTGGCTGCCTGGACGTCCTTCAAAACCAATCACGGTGCAGAAGCAGAGGCAGGAACAGACATGTTTAATGGAACCAGCCTGGCTAACAGCAGCATCAGCAGCTTCATCAGCAGCAGCAACAGCACAGTGCCGACCCCCAGTACTCTGGAGGCTGAGGTATAATATATTTGACAAGGGTGACACAGCGCTAATACTGAGGCTTCAAAATGTTTGGAAACCAGTTGGTGACATTGCAGTGGCTATGTCCATATTTTATGATATTAGTTTCTGAAACATTCCTCTTGTTTTTGTGATTGTGTGATTTTTGTCTCTTTGCGTGTGACCTGCAGCAGGACTCCTACTATCTGTCGGTGTTCATCATCCTGTGTGCAGCTGGAATCACTTTATGTCTTATCACCTCCCTCACTGTGGAGTTTCTGGGTCTTTCTGCAGCCACCAACCTGCACCACAACCTGCTCAACAAGATCATTCACGCTCCCATCAGGTACGTCAAAACACAACTGCAGCATGTCCAGTCTAAACAGCTCTAAAATAGCTTGACACTCAGGTCACATTTAATGTGTTTGCATCGTGAATGCTGAATCTGCTTGCCTGCAGTCCTGTACTAAAAATTTTTGATCACCTTAAGGCATACACCAGTGCTTTATAGTTTGACTTACCCTTTCAGGTTGTTTTTTTCTTATGTGTAAATGGTTAATAACTTCAATAAAAGTCTTAAGAGCACTGTGTTCCTTTTCAACTTGGGACAATAGGGTATTCTTTAGGGCAAAAATTATATTTTTGTATTAAAGACATTTGGGAAATGTTCCTAAACTCACTCAGGTACTTTCATTTTAACTTATTCTTCATTTTAATATAAATGTGTTTACTAGGTAATAAAAGGGTCTGTAAAAGTCTTATTTTTTATTTTAAATCACTTATAACTTGTGCTGGTCTTATGGGCTGAAGCATAAACTGTGAATTTCCTGGTTAATTAGCCTTCCTAGTTTGAAGTCTGACAAAGAGCCTAAAGAAAGTCCTTAATGGGCGCTACTTGGTATATGGATCAATCTTTTTCTTAAATCTGCTAAAGGCTTTCATCCAGCACGCACCCTATTGTACACTAGGGTGTGCATGGCTTTTGTGTTGTTTCCAGTCTACGTTCCTACTCTTACCTATGGCTGTGGGGAAGTGACTGAAAGAAGATGATTGGCGATACTGCCAGTAGAAATGAGCTTGTCTAGACTCACTCTTAAAGATAAGGTTAGGATTGCAATTCTTTGGGAAGGGCTCAGAGTAGAGCCACTGCTACTGTGCATCGAAAGTGAGTTGGTTGAGGTGGTTTGTTTTGGACACCTCAGAGGCGTTTTGGGGGCGTCAGATCTTGGAGGAGACCCCGGGGGCAGAGCCAGGACACGCTGGAGAGATTACATCTCTCGGCTAGCTTGGGAACGCCTTGGTGTCTACTTCGGAAGACACAAGTGGTAGAAAATGGATGAATAGTGGTGACTATTTTTAAGTGTTATGGTAAAACTATTAACTTTGGTAGACTAACCTCACACATGGGCCCTGTCTCCAAGGAAACAGTTGAGTTTTGTGTATCTGAACGCATTTAACCTTCCGTTCTGTGCTCATCTTTGGTCTCTGTTGATGGAGAGCTTTCTGTTGCTTTTTCTGTGGTCTCCTTCTCCCTTTCTTTTTTTAGGGGCAGGAAAGGTGGGTTACCTAACCTTTGTTTAAATGTCAGAGCTGAAAAAAACCCCATTGTCTAGATTTTCTTAAACACATGTTACTTTTCTCCTCAGGTTCTTTGACGTCACTCCTTTGGGGCAGATCCTCAACAGATTCTCAGCTGATACCAACATCATTGACCAGGTAAACTGATGAATGCAGGATCATTTGCATGATAGATAATGCACTAGAGGCCTGTGAGAAGGTGTATATATGGAGGGCTGAAACTGCCCAATGGATAACTCACATTATTTCCTGATTATATTGCTGCACTGAATAGACATTTTAATTACTATTCCTGGATATTTGTTGGGGTGAAGTTGTGATTTATTTGCATTTTGGTAAACTAAAGGGAGGAACCAAACATGAATGAACTCCCATTCCCTTTTCCTTTTAGCATATTCCTCCAACGCTGGAGTCTTTGACGAGATCCACGCTCCTCTGCTTGTCAGCCATCGGGGTCATAGCCTCGATCACTCCTTTTTTTCTGGTCGCCTTGGTTCCCCTGGCGGTGGCCTTCTACTTCATTCAGAAGTATTTCCGGGTCGCCTCCAAGTAAGTCCACAGTGTATTTGTTGCAGCTACAGTGCATTATTTTTCTGTCTAAACAAATCAGGGAGTTTATTTAGATGTGGTGAGCTGAATCTTCTCGCTGCAGGAAACAGGAAACATCAACTTGATGATTTATGGGAACGTTAATTCTAGGTGAAAATCGCTGAGTACACTTGAGGACGTCATGCAAATATGAATAAATGTGTAATATGCACACATTGTGCATGAGAAATTTCATATAAACTAATATGCATACTGTAAAACCTCTTCCTCTCAGGGACCTCCAAGACCTCGATGACTCAACACAGCTTCCCCTGCTCTGCCACTTCTCTGAGACTGCAGAAGGTCTCACCACCATAAGAGCATTCAGGTACATTTTTTTTACACCAAAATTTGCAGATTTTGTGTGTGTGTTTTTGTTTTTTGTTTTTAAATATTGGCCAAAAAAGGTGAAAGACTCATTTCCCACAGTATCACAAACTCTGGAGAAGATGGTTAGTAAACAGTAGAAGTCAGCATGGAGGTGATTTTTTTTGTGTTTCACCTCAGTCTCTTAAAGCTCGTGTTCAAACGCTGAGGAAAAGAGACTGGTGGAAATTATTCCTGAGATGACAAAGTTGTCACAGAAATTACCAGAGAAGGCAACAATTTTAATTCATTTTCATAACGTGTCAGACAAGAGACAAAAATTACTGTGTCCATGTGGGCTCATGTTTCCACCACTGCTCATCTGCTGAAACTACTGCAGAGTCTTTTGACCTGAGAATCAATGCGGATTGTACCCTTGTACTCTGAAGGCAAAAGCCTGATGTTAGTGGGTGTTAGTGGGGTTTTTTCCACTGTGAAAGGATCTTAACACACATGCTAATTTGCTTTTGTTACTTAAAGGACACTTAGTCAACTTGTACACCTTTTGCAAAAGACATATTTCAGTCATGCTTTACAAGCATGATCATATTTTTCATGTTTATTTTTATGTTTTACATCTTACTTTGATATTCAATTCAATTAAATTTTATTTATATAGCGCCAAATCACAACAACAGTCGCCTATGTACTGTATTGTTAAAATATAAAGATGGGGACCTTCTACACCAGTAAAACAATAAGATTTTGTCCTATACTCTCTCCCGTGTTAATAGAAACTCTGATATGATTGTGAGCAGAGGTGGGAACAAAGTAACAAAGTATTTGTACTTTGTTACTATACTTAAGTATTGTTTTCAGGTATCTGCACTCCCCTCACCCCCAAGCGGTCACGGCAGATGACTGCCCCTCCCTGAACCTGGTTCTACCGGAGGTTTCTTCCTGTTAAAAGGGAGTTTTTCCTTCCCACTGTCGCCAAGTGCTTGCTCATAGGAGGTCGTCTGATTGTTGGGGTTTTCTCTGTAATATTGTAGGGTCTTTACCCCACAATATAAAGTACCTTGACGTGACTGTTGTTGTGATTTGGTGCTATATAAATAAAACTAAATTGAATCAAATCAAGTATTTATTTTTCTGACAGCCTTTTACTTTTACTCCCTACATTTTAACACAAGTTTCTCTACTTTCTACTCCTTACATTTTGTAGGCACGTTACATTAGTTTTAACACATTTGAAGGGAATTATTTCGCATCACCAAATGCCTTCCTGACATCTGTCATGGTTGAGCAGGAATTGGACCCAAAATGCAGACTTCCAGGCATTGCAGATGAATATGACAAAAACTTACTTTATTAAAAGGTTGCAGGCAATGTCTATATAAAGCAAGAGTCCAGTAAAGCACACAAGTATCCAATAGGTTCAGCAAGCATGAACGGAAAAACCACCACAACAAACTGGTGACTAACAGGTTGGAACAATTGACACTCTGACAAAGAACAAAAGACAAACTGAGGCTTAAATATACACATGAGGTAATCAGGAAAATAGAAAACACCAGGGTAATGAAACACAGCTGAAACTAATCCAAGATGATGAGACAAGGGAAGCAAAACTGAAAACAACACACAAAGACAGAAGTTACCAAAATAAAACAGGAAGTATAAGAAGCCAAACATAGAGACAGAGACTTGACAGGTGGACACAAAGAAAGCAGGATGAGTAGAACCACGGATATGAACAAACAGGAATCAAGGGCAGAAAACTGGACCACCAAACTAAGAAACACAAAATACTATAATTGTAACCAGAACTAAACTACAAAAAGGTAGCAAAACTAGGACTAAGAAAAACCCACAAAATTAAACATGTCAACCTTAAACAGGGAATATCAATGAGAAAACAAAACTTAATACTATAAACAATGAATTAACCAAAAGAAACTAAAAATATTCAACTTCTGTGTCTGTGCTTCTACTTGACACACATCTCTCGGGGTGCAACAACACATCCCTGCTGTTGTGTAGCTCCGCTCCATATCCAGCTAGCTATCTGACAAGTGTGGAGAAATATTTGAGTCGGTCCGCATCAACATGTGGCTCCAAATCAAAACCAGCTAAATCTGTGTTAGGATTCTCTCCAGTAAGGGGTTCATAGCTTGAAAACGTTTGAGATCCTTGCTACAAGTAACATGACAGGGTCTTACATTCAGTCCTTAGACATTTCTCCTTCACAGGCACAGGTCGTGCCTGTGAAGGAGAAATGACTAAGCATGAAATGACTAGTGCATGACTAAGCATAATTCTTATTTAAAATTTTATGAGATTATTCATGCATTCTACACTGTATAAAGCCAAAACGGAGAAATAAATGTGTACATAAATTGTAGGGTTGGTGGTGCAGTTTCTCCAGGTGGTTATCCCAGCATTTTACTCTACATTAATTCAGAAGTGCGTGCCTTAAAGCAGATAACTCGTAAGCTGGAGAAGAAATGGCATTGCATTTATTTAGAAGGCACTCGTCTGGCCTGGAAAAATAGTTTGTTGCTGTATAACAAAAACGCCTTCA
>VUQI01034693.1:9172-19419 GCA_015106735.1 Paratilapia polleni
AGAAAGGGGTTTTCTTTATTTTTTTTTTTTTTTGTATAGTATTTTTTTTCTACTCTCTCCTAAATGACTTTCTGTATACTGTTTACATGTTCAAAATAAATTAAACAAAAGAAATCAAAACAAACTTGTAAAAAATTATTCCTGAATCAGTGTCTTCCTTATTTTGGATCATCTAAAGGTCCCCACTGTATACAGTTAAAATTTAAAAAAACAAAAAAAAACTCTTCAGTTTCAGACTGAAGTTTTGTTGTTGTTGTTGTTGTTGTTGTTTTTTAAGTTTTAGACTGGTAAAATAACTTCACAGATTTGGATGAATTGCTGCAGAGTATTCATTGTGATAACTGGTGATCCCTTAAATTTTCACCTTGCCCCATTGCCCACACACCCTATCTGCTAAACATCGGTATGCTAGCATTTTGTTGTTAGAACTTACCTCCAAGCATCACTGTGCAAGTGTACAGTGGTGCTAAGCCTGCAGCCTCACAGAGCTGCCAGCTTGATTGCATACCTGCCAACACTCCCATTTTCCCTGCGTTTCTCCTGTATTTTAAAACCATCTCTTGGCAGCCTCCTGTTTTGCTACTTCTCACGGGAAACTATAATTTGCAAGATTCTCAAACTTTACTTTGAATAATTGGACTACACGAATTAGTAAGTTTTGTGCATTTGTCTAATGTTACCCAAGTTGCCATTGTCTATGAAATTCAGTCTACACACACAATCCATGCACTTAATATAGTTTCTGTCTATCTGTCAGTGCAACCCGGCAATCTGCAACCTGACTCAAGGCGTGTGGGCAGCTAATCTCTGCAGACAGATCAATTAGATGCTGAATGAATCTAAATGACCACTGGCCACTTCAGCTGTCCTTACTGCGAAAACAGTTAAAGAGCGACACTTTAAAAACACACAAGATTAAATAAATAACGGTGAGTCAAGACATGTGTGTGACTCTTCGGGTGTGTGTGTGTGGGGAGTTTTTGACTTCAGTACAGTTGGAAAGATATTAACCGATTCAAGCTCCCAGAATCAATAACTTGAAACATCCCGAAAACAAAAACGACACAAACACAAACCACAGACTAATCTACGGCTGGAAAAAGACGATATGAGATGAGGGTGCCGGGACCATCTAAAAAGTCTAAGGAGTGCAACACTGAAAAAAATGAGATGGTACAAAAAACACACAATTTAGGTAACGTAGTGTCAGCAAAATAATTACGCACATCAGTGGTCTCCTGTTGGTTATTATTAGTTTGGAAAGAAATTACTATTTAATTTTATTAGGGAAGTTTTTAATAACTTCATACTGTGTCATCAAAATCACTTCTGAGTCTGAGTAATATGCTACAATAGTTAGACATGGGAAAAAGCCCCCACCCTCACCAAAAAAAAACAGATTTTCAAACCTAAATGTTGGCAGGTTTGTGATTGTAAACTCTGTCCCTGTGTGGCATGTACTTTAGTTAAAAATCCTATGTAGTACATTAGCACTAGTGTAGTGAATTTTGACAGGGTAGTGTTGTCTCAAATTTACCACAGCCCGCTGTACACTTACTGAAGTCATTTGTTGCGTTAGCTGTCACATTAATTCAATTCAAACATTTGTAGCTTTACCATACATTATAGCTACAAAATTCTTCTATAGTGAAAACTCATAAACACCAAAGACTGCCACAACACATGTAATGTAAGCATCTGAAAAATCTGTAGCTGTTACCTAGCTAGCTAGCTAGCATTGGCATCAACATCAATGCTGACAGCATGTCTTCCTCCTACTGGCTGAAAATGTTCCTTGGTGGTCCCTGTCACCAACCTGATCCATAAACAGAAACCAGATTTGTCTTACGCACGCCCAAAATGCCATACCGGAAATCCGATTTGTTCTACACGTGTGCAAAAAGGCATTCTTCCCATTCTTTCCTTTCACAATAAAAGTCCTTGATATATATACACTGTTGTATTTTTAACTTGCATTAGTTGCATGAAGTAAGTTTAAAAAAATAACATAAAGTTGCATAATTATTTATTAAATTGTAAAAATTATATGTTTATTTACTATTATTATTATTATTATTATTTTAGTGGTGCTGTAAAAGTTATACTAAACATGTTTATTATAGGGAAGTATATCAGTTAAAAACATGTAGTATGGCTTTAAATAAAACTTTCCTATATAAATTTCTACATACAGACATCAGGTAACAATAGTACAGTAATTTTAACTCAACACCAGCAAGAAAAAGATTCCTTTTAAACTGTGACAGGAAGTACGCACATTTATGCACATGCGTAGAGCAACTTGGGTTTCTGTGTACAGATCAAGTGGTGACAGACCCTCCCCTTCCACTATGCAGCAGAGATACTGAGAGTCAGAAGTGTGCAGCATTACACAATCAGCTTTTTGACGTATATCATCTGGCTCCACCTTCTAGCCGACCTTATCAGTGTGAACACACTAAAAATATGAAGTGTACGCTGTTTTGAAAAACAGAATTTGATTTGTTGGTTGAACACTAAGATGCGTGCCTTCTTCAATGTCTCTAAATAATTTAAATCACACTGTAACAAAGTCTCACAGATGGTCTATGTCCTGGACAGAAAAAAATAAAATTTTTATCCAATGCTAGATACCATGGGAGGCTGAAAATTCAGTGAACTAGCCCTTTGTTTTTCATCGTATCAGCACACAGCCATATTTGTAGGCAAACAACAGGCGTTTGGAAACAAATAACAGGTGCCAGTAATCAGACAACAACCAAAACCAATCATAAATATTTGTAGCAATGGAGGTCACAAACAATCGCTCATGATATCAGCAGTGTGTGTGTTTGTTTACATCAGGTTCAGAATGTGAGTCAGTCCATGGAGGTGGTTGACCTGCGGACATCCAGAGACCTGCAATATGTTCGAGACTCTGAGCCACTGCTGAGAGGAGTGGATGGACGTTTACACACTTATGTGGCCAGTCCCCGCACTCTGACAGCTAGGAGCCTGCAGGTAAACACATACACACACACACCATAAATACACACACACACACACATCAAGTCACATGCAGTGTAGACAGTCGCTGCAGGGAACATATAACCTTTGGTGTGAAAACATTGATTTCACGCATGCCAAGCTGAAATTTCTTGCCTGCACTCAGACACGCGAGCATCTTTCATCAGGAGGACAAAACTTATCTTGAAGCTGTCAATTTGCTGGCTTCATGTCTGCTGTGTTAAAGTGTCGCACAGCCGTTTTCTGAAGGTGCCAGTAAAACTGCAGCATCACTGCACACATTAAGGCTTCAAGCTGTCAGGAAAAAAAAAATCTGTCTGGAAAGAGTCTGAATTTTAATATTAATGACAAAATTTACATAATATGGACACACAAACGCACAGGACATTTTCAGCATATTTCTTTTTCCAGTTTGTTTGTTGGTGCTTTAAATTTGCAGGAGAGAAGATAAGATTACATCTCTGGATAAGTATTGCCTTTTATTGAGGGAAATCTAAATGTATTTCACTTCCTAAATTAGGAGTACTAATCTCGTTAGGCTTGGTGTTTTCTGCCACGATGCCACTGGCAGGCATCTGTGCCAACAACAAAACAGGGGGGCTAGTGAAAGATTATCTCAAGAGCTACAGAGAATGACAGGCTATGGATCTCAGAAGGGAGAGCTGAATGATCTAAACAGTTAAATCAGCTGTGAAACGGCTGCAGTTGGCAGCTTAGAACTCCTAATGACACTGAAGTAAAAGACAGCGTGCACTGTTTACACATGAATGTAACTTCAAGCAGTGATTTAGGGATTTGCATCTTTGAGCAAAGATAGGTGAAAAGTGGGCTAAATGTGGTTGACATTTTTCATCATCTAGGGTATGTTCAACTGCTGTTTCAACAGCATTTTTGTCTATATTAGGAGTGTCATAAAACTGATGTAAATTTGTAAATGTACAGTCGTGAAAAAAATGTACTCTATGTAAAAAGCTAAGTACACTCTGTGATTCAGCAGCTTGTAGAGCCACCTTTAGCAGCAATGAGTTGAAGTAATCATTTTTTGTATGACTTTATCAGCCTCTCACATCGTTGTGGGGGAATTTTGGCCCACTCTTCTTTACAACGTTGCTTCAGTTCATTGAGGTTTGCAGGCATTTGTTTATGCACAGCTCTCTTCAGGTCCCACCACAGCATTTCAAGCAGGTTGAGGTCTGGACTTTGACTGGGCCACTGCAGCAACTTATTCTATTCTTTTTCAGCCATTTGCTGCTGTGCTTTGGATCATTGTCCTGCTGCTTGACACAGTTTGGGCCAAGCTTTGGCTGTCAGACAGAGGGCCTCATATTTGACTCTAGAATACTTTGGTATACAGAGGAGTTCATGTTTGACTCAAAGACTGCAAGGTGCCCAGGTCCTGTGGCTGCGAAACAAGCCCAAATCATCACCCCTCCATTCAGGGTGATTTACTAGACTTCTGCATCAAAGTGATGAGCATTTTCACAACCAAACACTTATCAGTTTTTGCTCTTTCTAGCAAATTACCTCACTTCCAGGCTTAAAAAAAACCCTGCCTTCAAAATAAAAACAAATAAAAAGTGGTTAAGTCTCAGATAAAACAACATTCAGCATAAACACCTTAATTGTCATTCACACTCAGTGCAAATTTGGCTCCCTGCGACTGCATCCTCTTCCTCAAAATGAAACAAAATGCCACCTTGTTGGCACAGTGGGGGAGATAAAGCATGCATCGCAAATAGTCAGAACAGGACTTCCAGTGAGCACTCTAAGGCTCACGGCGCTTCACAAAAAGACAGCCTTGCAGGGGATAGCAGCTAAAAATCGTGGACAGAGTTCCAGAAACTTGACCACACCTACAGGTCTTACTTTAGACTCACTAGTGTGTGCTATATATGTTGAAATATAGCTATTTGCAATCATAGTGCTTTAGGGGTGTACTTAAGGGACAAATGACTCCAAACTAAGGCAAAGACATTCACAATGCAAGGAGATCAATGTGACCGATCTTTTACCTGAAGCGTGGGTTATTTTTTGGCCATATTTACCTAAAACATGCTTTATTTATAAATCAGAGAAGGAGCAAATTTCCCAGCACGTCAAAGTATTCCACTAAAATATCCCACAGCAACCATAAAACATGTAAATGTAATGTGGTGCCCAGAAACCCAACGTTACAGAACATTTAAAGACATGAGATTGTACGAACTGAACAGAGGTTCAAAAGCACGAGCAGAGGAAATTACATTAACCTAAATTCTTTTCCTGGAGACCTTTTGGATTTTATTACATTACTTGGATTTTATTGCACACCGTAAACAAAGATCAATTGGGGGAAAAAAAAAACAAAAAAAAACAACAAAATAAAGCAACCAGCTGCAAGTCCTTTTACACTTACTCAGCTAAGGGATGGACTGTTTTATCGACTTAGGTGAAGCTCAGTCAAAGTACTACCTAAAGTTTGCCAAATTTAAGATTACTATTCAGATCTATTTATGTTCTTACTTATGTTATTAATTGAAAACCTCACATGTCGTATTCCAGTAGCTAATCAGATGAGGCTTGTCCTGACTAGGATTCAAACTCACGATTTAGAGTGACATTAACATATATATAACAATACACACCTGTGTAATACACACTTGCATATTTAGAAGAAAGAAAGAAAAAAGAAGCTGTGAAAATTTGAAATGAGGTAACCGGCTGGAAGGGCTTTTTGAGTTCATTTAGCTAAGCAATGAACTATTGTATCAATCAGATTGCTATCTTAAGTTTGTTAAATTTAGGATCACTGATCTACTCATGTGTTCAAGCTGAAAATACTAATTAAACTGTAAACTATTGTCTTAGGCTAGGGGCTAATGAGGTAACGCTTGTGCTAACTTGGATTAACGCTCACTATCTACTAATTGAAAGGTAATTGCTTTTCCACCACGCCATCCAGCTGAGAGGTTGACTTAGACACATATGCATACGCATATGTATGTAAGCCTTGGGAACTATCGCCTAATGCAGTAGCCGTAGTTACTGTGGAAAATTTAAAGACTACTATCCCAATTTAAGATTTTCAGTATGTATTCAGAAGCTTGATACTTTGGGTTAGATCAGCTTTTTTCTAGACTATTTCCTCACTCAACTTTGAGAAAAATGTTTATAATAGCAAATTTGCAGTTGGGTCTTTTATAGTCCTTTAATGGTTAGTTTGCCTTATGATGCATTTATGATATATAGATGTAATATTTACTGTTGTGTTCCCCAGGAAGAATAGTTACTCTCTTTCTTTAGTGGGTACTGTGGATCCAAACAAACAATAAGAAATAAACGTACACTAACCAACTTCTCCAGATGTAATCCCTGTTGTGACCTTAAACCAAATCTTCATATGAAAATTGAAGTATTTCATTTAAGGGGACTTTGTCTACAAAATGGAAAGCAAGCTTCACACTGTGACTGTATACACAGATTTTTGTCCTCACAAAAAAGCAGTATAAGTACACACACACACACACACACACACACACACACACACACACTAACCCTTACTTACCCCAATAGGGCATATTACCACCTCCCCATAAATCCATTCTGCCTTTCATCTCTTGCTGAGCATATCTTAACAACTGGGGGGTCTGTTTTTAAGTTTTTATATACTTAGTTTATGCGTGTGCCTGTGTCTGTGTGTGTGCCCATGTGTGCGTGTGCATGTGATTGTTGCTCCTGGGGGGTTTTCACAGTCATAAGCTTTTGCCTTTGCACTGAGAGGCAAAACTCCTGAATATTTATGTGGAACTTCAGTAAGTTTATCAATAACTAAACAGTATTTTTAACCCATGGAGGAAGGAAACAAGGAAGATGGAGACTGGGGCCTCAAACAGAGTCATAAACAGATAGAGAGATGGTGGAGAAAAGAGGAGGAAAGGGAGAGAAAAGGAAGCCTTACTGCACATAAACGATTCTCAGTGGGAGGGAGAGATGAGAGGCATGTGCAAAGTGAAGAGGGAAAGTAAAGGTTAAGCAGAGGCTGGAGGAGAGATAAAAGAGTGAATCAGGAAGGGAGAGATTAGAGAAATCAAGATGAAGGAGGAGACGTGGCAGGGGAGGGATTAGCCAGGTAAAGTGTTCACTATCTAACAAACCATGACGCCTTTGGCATTTTGTCAAAATTGGTTTTAATGAATATTTGATCAACTTGCAATTATATGCAAAGAATGCTGCCAATATCAATCAGTGGTGATGATGTAGTTAAAATTAAGCTGCTTGGAATTACAGAGTTTTCACACTGTGCTCTTATGACATATAAAAATTGGAAAATGTGTTAAAGTCATGTTGGAAAAGTATTCAGGTCGCAATTTCAAGACAGCAGGGGAGGGATTAGATACATAAAGTGTTTGACTGACTGCCAGTGCTGTTTCCTGGATATGTTGTTGTGTTTGTGTGCGGGGGTGCAGAGATGTTCTAAGAAGATGATAACATTTTTGTCTTTGCTTTTGACACATCTTTTTATCCCTCCCTCCTTTCCATATCAAATCCGACTCTTTTCTCTATTCAGCAAACTGTTTGGGGGAGGATTTGAAATTGAAGATACATCTAAGTATCAAGGCTAAATGCAGAGATAAAAAAGTAGTAAATAAAAATTTCTTTAAACTCCCGCTGCAAGCAACACAATTGTTTTATACGCTATCCATATTTATATTGATCTTCGTTTAAGCTGATTACAGAAAAAAGTTCTCTCCTCTACACTGGTACTGGCTCAAAATGATCCACTGTGAGTTTGAAAAAAGGAGCGATTCCTCTATCCATTTTATGCTGCTTATCTGGGTCACATTGCCAGCAAAGACTAGCCTAGACATACTCTCTTCCAGCACATCTTCCATCACCTCCTGTGGGACTGTGAAGCGTTCTCAGGCCAGATGGATTGTGCAGTCCCTCTAGCATGTTCTGGGGGTGCTTTCCATTCGGTGAACGTGGTTCCTCATTTCCTGCACTCACGTCTCTTCCTCAGAGAACTAAGAAATGCAAGGACAGAGGCAGAAATTAAACATGACGTGCAGCATCTCAGCTGCCAAATTTATGGAAAGAATTAAGCAAGTAAAATGAACACTGTCCTGAACCAAACACAAGGAAAGAGAGCTTTATATGTTTGAACTCATTTAATTTTTCTCCAACGATCAATTTATTAGCAACAGGTACACCAGGTGGCTACCTTATGACATAAGACTTGGCTGAAACCGTGTTCTCTTAACCATGCGCTCAGTTTTGGCTTGAAAAATTGAATAAAAGGGGCAATCGAGTAGATTTAAATTTGGCCTCAAACCTCCTGTCTCCTTTCTCCTCGCTCGATACATTCACAGGTCGCAGGCAGCACAATGGAAGATTAAGGATGACAGGGAGTGTAATCAGCTGAATGAGAAAAAACCTTAACCCTTCCCAGTTACACATGCTGGGATGAGGTTCACACTCAGAGGGCACCCTGACCGGACTCACAAACTGCCTCAAATGACTGTGAAGGAAGAGTGGCTCTATACCAGGCTACACCAACTGAAAGAGAAAAATAATGACTGCAGATGGTTTTACTAATTTACATCAGTGCGTCGCTCATCTGTTACTTATTTCTCTCTTTTCTTTAATGCACCCCCAGGAGTTAAAGGGCCAGATGTCTCAGCTACGGCCCCTCTTGTCAGTAGTGGAGCAGTACAGATTGGATCTGCAGACGCTGGCCACCTTGCGGCTGGAGCTGCTCAACCTGTCAATCATCCTGACAGCCATCCAGGAAGAGATCGGAGCGTACGACTATGAGGAGCTTCAGCAGAGGGTGTTACTGCTGGAGACCAGGCTACACAGCTGCATGAATAAACTGGGTACGTGCTGGGAGGAAAGTAATAGAAAGTATTGCTTACTGCCTTTGAAAGTAACTCACAAGTTTGCAATTTGAACATGAAAGTCACGAATATAAACTGCTTCTGGTTGAGGGAGTTTAAAGGGGCACTACACAGATTTATACACTTGAAGATTTATTCATAAGAAGTCTGCAAAAATAGTTGCATAAAAAATGTAATTTTAAACAGGAAGAACATTGCTATCATCCAGGGAAGTGAAGTTTCAAAAGCATGGAAATTTACCACAGGGAGGGAGGAAAGAAGGGTCTAACAGTTGCATCATGGTAGTACTCAGCGCAAGGTCCATTTGCAGGCCTACCATAGGGTGCCAACTGGCGTAGACTGTAGACCATTTTCACTAAATGAAAGAGATCAGAGGTCCCAAACACAGAACATAAGAAACAGATTAGAGTCTAAATTTCAAAACTTTAACTCCAGGCTATGATCATATGCAGAACTAGGATTAAATAGGAAAACAAGGACACAAATAAACATACATAAGGAAAATCAGAGCTACAAAAAGAAAAAATGAGGAGTACAAACTAGGAAGAATGCTGGAATACTTGACCATGAAGAGAACTAGACAATCTGGCAAAGGAAGACAGGGGAACAGGGGAGTATACAGTACTGTGCAACAGTCTTGAGCCACTGATGTCTTTATATTTTGCTTGGAAAATGGGAAATAGGTGCAGCAATTTATTGAAACATGTGCAAAAATACATGGAAATAGAGTATATAAGGCAAAAACTGAGTTTGTAAAATTCTAACAAGTCTGAAAGTCAATATTTGTCATGACCACCTTTATTCTTCAACACACCCTGAACTCTCTTAGCCAAGCTTTCTTGTAATTTCTTTAAGTAGTCTTCAGGAATAGTTCTCCAGGCTTCTTGAAGGACATTCAAAGCTCTTCTTTGGATATTGGCTGCCTTTTGTTCTGTTGTCTGTCAAGATGATCCCACACTGCTTTAATAATCTTGCATTTGCGTAATATCTCTAAAATTAGAGGCATCCTGTCTCAGAGTGATGCTGAAAAACTAGTTCATGCATTTATTACTTCTAGGCTGGACTATTGTAATTCATTATTATCAGGTTGTTCTAAAAGCTCCCTGAAAAGCCTTCAGTTAATCCAGAATGCTGCAGCGAGAGTGCTGACAGGGACTAGAAAGAGAGACCATATTTCTCCCATATTAGCTTCTCTTCATTGGCTACCAGTTAAATCCAGAATTGAATTTAAAATCCTTCTCCTCACATACATAGTCTTGAAAAATCAAGTCCCATCATATCTTAAAGACCTCATAGTACCATATTATCCCAATAGAGCACTTTGCTCTCAGACTGCAGGCTTACTTGTGGTTCCTAGGGTATTTA
>VUQI01034707.1:0-10893 GCA_015106735.1 Paratilapia polleni
GCTGGGCCTGGATCTGGGACTTGCCGAGCCCTGGTCCCCAAGAGACGTTGTTATGGTGTTTGGAATTTATTTATTTTCCTCTCTTTCAGCGCTGTTTGTTTTTTGACTATGTTTTGTTACAGATGCTGTGGTTGGTGACCCGATGTGCTCATCCTCTTGTTTTTCTTTATTGCTTCCCCTTCTCTTTTCTTCTCTCCACCTGTCAGTTCTGGCATTATTATATAATTTGAACAATAAATAATAAAACAAAAAGAAATGGACCAAGAGGAACCTATAGAGAGTTTATAGAGCTCCTCCTGGCAAAGTAAATGTGTTTGGCACAACAAGGCATTCAGTTCATCAGTCTGTTTGCCAAAGCCGCCAGACAGGACAGGTTAAAAAAATAATAATAATAAAAATAATAATAGGCAGTGTATTTGTCAGGGGCAAAATGTTGCAATGTTACAGTACAAACAGCACTTTACGAAGGCAGTTGACTCACACTCATGTAGACATCCCAGACTCAATAAACACAATCACTGAAGCCCGTTCTTGTTGTGCTGACAAATTTAACCAAACTGATAAACTGACAAAGCCTAAAACTACATTTTCTCAACATTTTGTAGAGAAATTGACAATAATCGTATGAAACTGTACCTTTTGTACATTTCAAATTTTAGTTAGTTTTATAAGTAGCCTACAGGATATTGTTTCAGTTAGTTCTTGTTTTATTTTAAGTTGGGTTTTCTTTTATTTCTTCCTCTTCTTCTTTTGGCTGCTCCCTTTAGGGGTCACCACAGAGGGTCATCTGCCTCCATCTCTCCCTATCCCTAGCATCCTGCTCTGTCACATCAACCCTCTGTAAGTTGTCCTTTTCTACATCCATGAACCTTCTCTGTGGTCTTCTTCTTTTCCTCCTGCCTAACAGCTGCATCTTCCATAATCCTTTGTCCAATATATCCACTTTCCCCTTCTCTGCACATGTCCAAACCTCCACCTCTCCAGGCTCTCTTGCAGCCGCTCCCTACTCTCACTACAGATCACAATGTCATCTGCAAACATCATAGTCCACGGAGCCTGATCTCATCTGTCAATCTGTCCATCATCACTGCAAACAAGAAGGGTCTCAGAGCCAATCCCTGATGTAATCCCACCCCCACCTTGAACCCATCTGTCGCTCCTATCACACACCTCACCACTGTCTCACTGTCCTCATCGGTGTCCTGCACCACTCTCACATACATCATCATACAGTCCCACAGTTCCTCTCTTGGCACCCCATCATATACTTTCTCTAGAGCCACAAAGACACAGTGCAATATAATAATAGCCTTGGTCTGCATTTACTAAGCACAGGCAAACTAAACCTGGAGGAGCAGTGTTCAGTTTATGGGCACAAGATACTCAGATTAAATTTAACATATTATTATAAATTGAGTTGGAAAGCTGCGTTTGCCACCGTCAGCAGTGTAAATTTCCCCTTGTTTATTTCTTTCACTCATATTTATGTAATTTTTAAAATCTATGTATAAGCTGTTGCTCGAATCTTTCATGTTTTAAGTTTAGATTGGCTTGGTGCTTACCTCGCTGGCATCATGACGCTAATTTGGAGAAACGACAAACATGAATTTACAAAAAAAAATTTCTCGACAGAAAAAAACAACGGATTAAATATTTGAAAACTAAGATTTTGGAATGAGAGGCGGATCTGGAGCTAGGGATAGAGGCGCCCTGTCTTGTCTGCTCAAAGAAAAAAAAGACGAAGAAGACTCTTGTGGGCGTGTCGTCTCGTCACTTCCGTCAAGAACACAACAAACGCTTATGCTAACTGTGCTGTGTAGACAGTTATAAATGAACTTGATTTTACATTACTTTTAGGTCCAACTGATCCAGCGGTTTGTCTGAGAGGTGCAGATCATCAGGTCGGTCAACATCACTTAATAACTTGATGAAGACTTGTTAATTTAGGCTATTTGAACTGTATTATCTTACTGACGTTTGCTGTGGTAGCTAACGCTAAATGGAAAGCTCTGCGCAGTTCAGCTGTTTGCTTTTATGCATTTTAACTCCCCTTGGCCCCGATTAGACTAGAAACATTAATTATGTATGAATGATTTGGCGATTGTTTGGATAATATTAGCATGCTGGCTAGGTCTTAGCTCTTACCTTTGACAGTGAGGCGCACACCTAATGCAACAAACAGCAGACACTTCAACAACATCTGCGGTTTTAATAAGCTGTTGTTCGCCGATGCGTTACATTGAAAAAGAACACAAACGATGTTTTTTTTTTTTTTTGAAAAGAATAGAAAGCTGTTAGAGCTTCACAAAGGTGTCTGCTCAAAATCAAAGTCACATAGTTACACCTTCCTGTAACTGCACGATGTCCAGGAAGTCAGTATCCAGCATTGGAAAGCCAAAAACAAATCAGATCCACTTCAGTTTTTTACTCGTGTGCTTGACAAAACGGAAACTAAATCAGTTAAGCTCTAGAAACTAATACACCAAACAGCAAATTAAATAAGGCAACGTTAAGAGATGGTAGTAAAAATAATAAAATAATAATAATTTCCGAAACGAGTTGATCATAATAAACTGTAACATAATAATTAAATAAAATGACAAAATTTAATTGAATGACATCATTAAAAATTGAAAACTGAGTGTTTATAATAAGAATTGAAATAACTGAATATTAAAACTATAAAATTTAATTAAACAGGACATGAAATCTAGTCTTAACAAAGGCTTGTGTGTGTGTCTTTGTACTGAAGCTGAGCTGAACTGAAGCTTAGAAACTTAATATCCTCTTTCCTTCAGTCTACTGGTTATCAAACTGTGGGCTGTCGAGTCATTGCAAGTGGAAAACCAGTGAAAAATATGAAGTGAATGAACACAACTTTGCTGATGCTATTATGCTGACGTTTATTTAACTGCACTTGCTTGGATTCTTTTTTGTTTCTAATGATTGGCTAAAGAGTGTGGGGTGTAAAGTGTAGCCCAATTTCTCAATTTCTTTATAGGCTTCTTGCTTCTACATGGAATGTCCATATACTGTATGTACACATCATAATGGACTTCCTAAATACCACGAAGGCCTCTCATCCAAGCTTTAATGAAAATGAAAATTTTGTCCATTCAAGTTTTTTCACTTTGGTTTTAGTTGGTTTCCAGAGTGGCTTTTTGGTCATTTCAGTTTATTTTTTATTGTATACAAATGTTTAGTTGTAGATTTCGATTTATCAGTTTCAATATTAATTATACTTTTTTATGATTATAATATGGACGGTACTTGTCAGGGGCAAGATTTAGGAATTTCCGAAAAGGTATTGTGAAGCTAAGAGGCTCACAGTCATGTCGACATCCCAGTCTCAACAAACAGATGTGCCAGATCCTTCTCATGCTTGTGTTGAAAATTTTAAATGATTTGTCAGACTAAAACTTTGACTTTTTCAGCAAAGAATTTTTTTCACTGAATTTTTTTTTTTTTGTTTTTAGTTCACTTTTATTTAACTATAATAACCTTCGTCTTTGTGTGTAGATCTATGGTGGCAGGTTCAGCACTCATGGAGCCATCCAGTAAACCTGGGCCCAACCAGGTGGCTGATGTGGTGTTTGTCATTGAAGGGACAGCGAACCTTGGACCATACTTTGAATCTCTAAGGAAAAATTACATACTTCCAGCTATTGAGTAAGGACCTGAAGATACTCATTGTTTCGTAACTTATTAATGTAATGTAGTCATGAATTAATTTTATTTAATTCACCACAGGTATTTTAACGGAGGGCCCCCAGCAGAAACTGATTTTGGTGGAGATGTGAGTGTTACTCTAATTCCTGTTTTCCATCTTGTTAACCGCTTATCCAACTTAAGGTCATGGGGGGGGGCTAGACCCTATCCCAGCTGACATAGGGCGAGAGGCAAGGTACACCCTGGACAGTCTAATTTCCTGTTTTTACTCATTTAAAATACATTTGCTGTCAGTGTTTGCTGAAATCCTGAAATGTATATGTGAATATTGCTGATAAAAATGTTTTGGGCTTTTTTGTTTTTTTTTGTTCTAGTATGGAGGGACACAGTATGGTCTTGTGGTGTTCAACACAGTGGACTGTGCTCCGGAGTCATATGTCCAGTGTCATGCACCAACCAGCTCAGCCTTCGAATTTGTTTCCTGGATCGACAGCATCCAGTAACTTGTTGAAAATGATCTCACCATTACAGTGTTTTAATGTGGCCCTTTGTTTTAATCAGAAATCGTATGATAGATAATCACACTTTTTTTTTTTTTAACAGGTTTATGGGAGGTGGAGCGGAAAGCTGCAGTCTGATTGCAGAGGGACTTTCTGTGGCCTTGCAGCTCTTTGATGACTTTAAGAAGATGAGGGAGCAAATGTAAGGCAGTTTTTGTGCTGTTGTTGCTTAATAAAACTCACTTAGAGGCAGAACATTTTTATCCAAGGTGCCTTAGTAAGAGGTAGTGAGATACTGATTTTGGAACAACATGAAACACTTTGACATTGTTAAAAATGACCTGTTATTCTCCTTTCCAGCTCCATATTTTATTTGTGGGCTCTACTAGAGTAGCTTTGGATGATTCATAGTTCAAAGTAATTGTTATTTATCTTATATTTGGCTTTGGTGCAGCCCCTCAGTTAATTTTCTGTCTGAAACAAGCTGTTTTAGTTTCCTTCCTCATCCCTTTAAGCCAGTTTTCTCCTGATTGGCTGCTCCTCTTAAACAACAGCTTCAAATGGCACATGGGTGGGGCTTATATGCTCACAGCCAGATCTGTGTGCCTGAGATAAACGTGTTAAGGATATCTGCTCTTATTGACATTATTCAAAGCCAAAAGTAGAAAAAACTGAAATTGAGTGTTACAGCAGTCTGAAGTCTGAGCTGTTGCCTCACACAAATTACACTCACATATACTGACTTCATTTTCAAAACTTTGGCCATGTTAAATATGATCATCCACCATTTTAACAGTAAAGGAAAAGTTTAACAGGTGCCCTTTAAGTGGCAAAACCGTGGATGAGTGATAATCTTAATCTCCATTTCCCTTAATACCCAGAAGAAGAACTGGGTCTCATAAAGTTTGACCCTATTAAAGGCAGCTTAAAAAAATCTTCTAAAATCTCATGAAATTCAAGTTAAAAAATTCTACAACAAGGTTTTAATGGCTGGTTTTCTTCATTGAGCATGCTGAATAGTGATGAAAATCTCATCTTTTATCTCTCTCTCTCCTTCACTCTGTGTACCACTGCAGAGGTCAAACCCACAAGGTGTGTGTGCTGCTGTGTAATTCCCCTCCATACCTGCTCCCTGCTGTGGAGAGTGTCAGCTACACAGGCTGCACAGCAGACAGCCTGGTCAAAATCATAAGAGATGTGAGTAAACCGATTTTTCTCTCTAGTAGATACTTACAGGACAGACTTCTTTGTGTGCCTTTTTTAGGTTGGAGTTTGTTTTTCCTGTGATAGATGCAATCATTGCATTAATATGTATTTTGTTGTTGTATATTTTTTCTTTTTTTTTTTTTAGAGAGGAATTCACTTCTCTGTTGTGGCTCCCCGTAAACTGCCAGCTCTGAGGGCTTTGTTTGAACGAGCGTCACCAGTAGGGGGGGCAGTTGAACCTCTTCCCGACTACAGTCAGGATCCCTTCCACATGGTCCTAGTCAGAGGCATCTCACTTCCTGGTGAGAAACCTAATTTAAGAACTAAGTCTTGTCCACTTGTAGTGTGTATTTTTTTTATTTTTTGCTTTTATTACAAAGGCATGCTACTAAAAAAAGTCTTGGTAGACTGTATTTTCAAGTTTATCAGTCTCCTTTATACACACAAAGACATGGGAAGGCAGAAGAAGAAGACAGACACTTGCACAAAGAGACAGAACAGTTTTATAGTTGTTATGACAAGTTTCATCTATCCTTGAAAAATTCCCAGAATTACTATTGAATGAAAACACCCCTAATTATCAGGCTAGGCTGTCTAGCCACCCTGTCTCCTCGGCAAGGGCGCTATCCCCAGATGTCCCCACCCTCACGAATATGAAAACACAATAGATGATTACACATGAAACGTACTGAATTAAATCGTACAAGTAAATCATATAAGTAAGGAAGGTAATATCACTTCCTTATTAAGAAATATTTCTACCGCAGGCAAAGGCAGCTTTAGGTTATTTTAAAAAAACATTTAGAAAACTATTAGGGGTGAAGATGTTTGGGCACTGTTTGCAGTGTAGAGGTGATTTTATGCAGTGGCGGATGTGGCTGAAAAGGTGCTGATGACAGCATATGCCAACATGGCTTTAGGGTTATGGTGATATTGTTGCCTTTTGATTTGGCGTGCTTTGATAGGACATGGTAGCAAGCCACCATGACCAGTATGTCAAGTTCAATTTATGTATTTTTAAATTTTGCTAGACGTCAAGGCTGTTTTTTGTTGTGCAATTGAAGTGTGTGCTTCCAGGTTTCATTAGCTAAAATGAGTGATAATAATTTACCTATGACTGTGCCTTTTCTCTTTTTTTTTTATTTTTTATTTTTTATTTTTTTATTACTCTTGGATGTAAATCACTTGATAAAATTACACTGCCCTGCATCATATTTGCTGTATGAAATCTAACACTTGTTCTTTACTAATTTTGGGTTGCTGATTTCAAAAATAATATCCATTTTGCTCTATCACGTCACATTTTTTCACAAGTGGCAATTGTAAACATGATCCAGATGTTTTTTGCTATGTCTGTGGATGCTTCACTACATCCAAACAGATTTTGTGGGAAAAAGGCAGACTTTGCTTATTTTGGTATGAAATTGGGCAAGACAAGACAAGCCATGGGCACCTCATTCAGTTTGCCGGGCATGTGTGGAAAACCTCTGAGCATGGACTAAGGGAAAGAGAAAGAGCTTGGGTTTTGGTATTCCAGTGGTATGGAGGGAGCCACAGAATCACTTTGATGACTGCTACTTCTGTTTAGTCCATATTTCTGGATACAGTTCCAAAACTAAATCATCTATCAGTTACCTTAACCTGCCATCAGCAATGAGACCTACACCACATTCAGATGAAATACCACCTCCCATTTTTACTGGCTTAGTTGATGAGAGAGAGTCTGATGATGTTTTGTCTCCAGAACATTGTAGTGTTGAGGACTTTGAAGATCCATCTTCTAGTAGCTCATCTGTCCCCCAGTTATTCTCTCAGCCAGAGTTAAATGACTTAGTACGAGCTTTGGATCTGCCAAAGGAAGCGGCTGAGTGGGTCTAGGCTCAGTGAGAAAAACCTCCTGGCTCCAGGAAACAAATTTTCTTTTTATAGGCAGCGTGAGAAGGATCTTATTCCATTCTTTGAAATGACTTTGTCTTTGTCTATTGTGTTGATGTTGAAGGTCTTTTGAGTGCAATGGGTTGTTGATGCGGATGAGTGGATGAGTGGAGGCTGTTCATTGACAGCTCAAAAGCCAGCCTAAAATGTGTCCTACTGCATAATCGCAATTACTTTGAATCCATGCCAATTGGTCATTCTGTCCAGTTAAAAGAAACCTATGAAAATATGCAAATTGTGTTGGAGAAGCTGAAATACAATGAGCACAAATGGACCATATGTGGGGAAAAAAAGGGATTCGCATTTTGTGACAAAACTGTACGTGATTTAATATTTTTATTGATATTTTTGAACTTTGAGCATAATTTAGTGAGATAATATAAACTATTTTCTGGAAAACAGGAGAAATTGTATTTTTTTGATGCAGGGTGGTGTAATTAAATATTCATTTTAGAGCTATTAACATTGTATGGACAAAGTTATTGACTAGCTGATTAAGAAGGCTAAACATCGGTTAGCGGTTAGAAGATGAATCTTGTCTTTGAAGTTGGTGAAAACAAACCAGAGATAAAGAGGAAATTACTTCCATTTGTCCGGTGCCTCCATGTGAATGTGGCGGAAGCTGCTCTGCATGGGCTGGAGTGTAAGTAGCTATAACAGGTTAACTATAACAAATTTATTAGGACATAAGGAGGTACAATCTGTTTAAAGGAGAAGCTATTTCTGACTGAATTCTTTAATGTAATAATGTTAAGTTGTCTTTAAGAGCTGCAGGGGGTTGCTTAGTTGGGTTAGAATTAGAGGGTTTTATATGAATACAGCAAATGCAAAGGGAACAGTATTTTGATGCATTTCGTAATTTTTGCTTGGAAATTTATTTATTTGCTCTGTGTGAAAACAGGCCAGTATCTTCTTATAAAGAGAGAGTGATTTTTATAATAAGCATACTGTATAGTGTTTATCCACAGCACCAATTGACGGCATGTAAAAGTTGGATCTGGCCATCGTGATGTCACCAGTTGGTTTGGACTCCACATAAAGTCTTAACTTTAACATTTTGGTTTTTGAGGGGAAGAAGTGACCTTATTTGGACAAGAGGATGGAGTGATAAATTGCCAGCTTAGTTGGAACTGCAGATTTTTCAGCCCTGGAGGTTGCTGCTTATTAGCGGTGCTGTAGGCAAGTGTATCTTTGTAACTCACCATTCATGGTACTTGCATTTTTGTAAGGTTTTTATTTTAGATTTTAATCATTTACACAATTCCAAGAGACTTAGCTACTGTTCAAGGTTACTCCCACACCTTTCTTTGAGTAGGAGTGATAAATACATATCGCTTCTCTTTTATAAGTTAGCATGTTTATGTCTCAAAAAAAGAAAAGTTATCCCTATATTGTATATAAAAGATGGATGTAGCTTCCAGGTGTGAGAAGTGCCTCCAATATTTCTGATAGCCTGCAGGGGGTGACTGCTGTGTTTGCTAAAATGACATCCAGCTGTTAAGAAGTATATGGGAATATTTGACCTCAAGAAACAAATTTCTGATGAATTTATGGGGCTCTATGGCTAGTTTCAAGTCTTACTGAATACAGTATGAAGTTTATTTTGTAAATTATGGTCCCTGTTAAAGTCAAACTGGAGGATGCTTTACTTTGTGGTTAACAAGATGCTAGCCTCTGGTTGTGCAGTGTCCATTGGTTTCAAAAAGCTAAGATGGAAATGGAAAATATGCTTGAGGCTTTACAGCAGGACTTCGCTATAACCAATGGGTGATGTCACAGTATGGCATCACAGGCTATGTCCATCTTTTATATACAGACTATGAGCTCATCCCACTGTCTGTCTCCAGTTTCCTCAGGTGGAGGACCCGGGCCACACAAACCTGTCCTCCCCCCTCAGGCACTGCCTGGTAGTCAGTCTGTTGTTGGAACTCCGCAACCCCCTCCACCCATTAACACAGCCCCTCCTTATCAGGTAATGGGCAAGCAGCCACACAGCATAAAGCTGGCTGGAGACTAATTCCTGCTGCCTGCTTTTGGCTCAGTTTCAGACAGTGGTGCTTATGTTTCTTCCCTAAAACGTTTTACCCAGCATTGTCTTCCTTTAATCTGCCTGCTGACAGAATCCGGCCCCCTTGACTGCTGCTCAGGTGGCTGCACAGATGGTCGTGGAGGCAGCCAACAACCAGAAGAGTCGCTGTGAGTTACCAGAGGACTCTGTGGGTCTTTGTGAACAGTTTATGCTAGCCAAGCTTTTAGTTGCAGTGTGTTTGTGTTTACATACACCATGTGTGATTATGTCTTGGTGTTTAACATTAAAGTGTATTCAAAGACGATATAACTGTTCAGTTTTTTCCATTTTTATATATTTTTTTTGTTGCGCTCTCTATCCTTCCTTCAGTCCCAGGAATGGTCAACCCCGGGCCTCCGTTTTCCAGTCACCCTGTAGTGAAACCCCATCAGCCGAGCTTATCAACAGTGAATACGGGAAATGCGCCAATCCAGCCAGTTCCTCCCAGTCAACAGCAGCCAGTGCCACCCCCAGGACAGCCAGCACCCAGCCAGCAGCCACAACCACTCCCTCAGCAGCCGCAGCATTCGGCGAATCAGACCACGCCACCTTCAGCACCTCCTGCTATGGTAAGTTATGTCGCTGTACTTACACCACTTTTGGGGACTCTTCCCAAGTCCCATGTTTCTTTCAGGGGATAGAAATATAACAATTTGCAAACAAAGCAATAGATGAAATGTTTTGAAAGTTGAGGCAGTATTCTTATTTCTTTTCTTGCTAAGAGTTAGATTAGAAGATCAGTACCTCTGTAATATCTCACTGGAAAATCTAAAGCTGCAGAGATCAAGCTGGTAGCTTAACAGAAAGACTTCAGACTGGGACACAGTGAGGCTGGGTCTGACCACTGATGAAAAAATCCACCAACCAGCACCTCTAAATCTAGCTGTTTAGCATATCTATTTTTTAAAATAAAGTTTAAAAACAAGAAGTGTTTTTGTGTTTTCTGTACAGGGGGCTGTAGAGATCAGACATGATGATATGTTACTCAAGAACTGGTCCCAAATTGTCCAATACATTGGAAACATATGCCTTCAAGCCTATTAATTCCTTTTGTCAGTCCTGACTTTTTGACCCGACAGTTCAATTCAATTCAGTTTTATTTATATAGCGCCAAATCACAACAACAGTCGCCTCAAGGCGCTTTATATTTTAGGGTAAAGACCCTACAATATTAGACAGAAAACCCCAACAGTCAGACGACCTCCTATGAGCAAGCACTTGGCAACAGTGGGAAGGAAAAACTCCCTTTTAACAGGAAGACACCTCCGGCAGAACCAGGCTCAGGGAGGGGCAGCCATCTGCGCGACCGGTTGGGGGTGAGGAGAAACAGAAGAGAGCAGAGGGAGACAGGACAAAAGACACACTATGGGAGAGAGAAAGAGTTAATAATAGGTAATGATTAAATGCAAGTGGTGTATAAACACATGGAGAGTGAAAGGAAGTGAGGAAGAGGAAATTCTCAGTGCATCATGGGAAGCCCCCAGCAGCCTAGGTCTATTGCAGCTTAACTAAGGG
>VUQI01034710.1:0-10381 GCA_015106735.1 Paratilapia polleni
TTCAGCCTAGAAGTAATAAATGCATGAACTAGTTTTTCAGCATCACTCTGAGACAGGATGCCTCTAATTTTAGAGATATTACGCAAATGCAAGAAAGCAGTCCTACATATTTGTTTAATATGCACGTTGAAAGACATATCCTGGTCAAAAATGACTCCAAGATTCCTCACAGTGTCACTGGAGGCAAACGTAATGCCATCCAGAGTAAGTATCTGGTTAGATGTCATATTTCTAAGATTTTTAGGGCCAAGTACAATAACCTCAGTTTTATCTGAATTTAGAATTAGGAAATTAGAGGTCATCCAGGCTTTTATAATTTTAAGACATGCCTGTAGTTTAACTAATTGGTGTGTGTCATCTGGCTTCATGGATAAATACAGCTGGGTATCATCTGCATAGCAATGAAAATGTATGCTATGTTTTCTAATAATACTGCCTAAGGGAAGCATGTATAATGTAAATAGAATTGGTCCCAGCACAGAACCCTGAGGAACTCCATAATTAACTTTAGAGTGAGAAGAAGACTCCCCATTTACATGAACAAATTTGAGAGCTATGATTTATCTAATTGTATTTCAGTTGAATGTGTACAGAGTATAGTCTACTGACCAAACTCTACCTTCTTCCATATTTCTTTCTCCAAATCCTTTGAAAAAAGCTTTTGTGCAAAAGATCTATTTGTCTTTTTTTGCACAAAATTACTCACTTGTCTTTTAAGACAGCGTGCTCATTTCAGGACATTTCTGGAGACCAGGCACACATTTCCCCAGAGTTCTTTGACAATGACACATATCCTGATGAGCCAGGCGGACTAAGAAAAAAGGTAAAGCTGTATCTAATTTCACTTGGGGCCACTGAATGCCAATGAGGTGATTAAATCTCAAAAGCTGTTAAGTGGAGTCAAATTGGGTGCACGGCAGATATCCTTCCTTTATATCAGTTTGTACAATGCCCACAGGATGAGTGCTTTTCTCAGATGAGATGAACAGTAGTAGAAATAATCATCTACCTTTGTAGAGTAAGCCTTGGAAAAAGCCTCTTTAATCCAAGGGGACGGGGCCACCCAGCTTGTCCTCTGATTTGGCAGAATAGACAAACACCTGGTTGCATGTCAGAAAAGCCTCAGTTTGTGCCAAAGACGCTGAAAACCCTGGAATACCAAATGCTTTGCTGATATTAAAGGAAGCAAATTGGAAAACTGAAGCCAACTAGTCAGAGTGATGAAATCAGTCATGATGCCTATGATGTTTTTTGTATAGATAATAACATACCATTTCTGACAAAGCAATATTTAAAATAATCAACGATAAAATGCTTTTTTAACATGGGAGTATTTCCTATTTCCATTATACAGTATATATCATAAAGCTTTTATTTGCTTTGTGATATCTTGTTTGTTTCGGGTGCTTTTGCCATTTTCTTTCTGAATGTTTCTTGCACAAACAATATATTTTGCCATGAGAAAGCAGACCAAATTTAAGAAAAGAAAAATTATAGCTATATGGTGTGAATGACATGGAGACAAAGAACAGAAACAATACAGATCTCACCAACTGTATAGGAAGGGTTTGGTTTGCCCTTCTTTTGCTTTAAAAAACAACAAAAAAAAAAAAAAAACAGCATCATTGGCTGCATGGTAAGTTTGAAAACCTGATGACCTATTTTATTCCAGAATTATCTGGCCATATTTCAAAGAGCTTCTTCCAATTGCTTCAGATAAAGGTGATCACTCAGAACAACTTTGTATTGATTTGCAGTGACTCTTTTCTGTAAGGGGGTCAAGTGGACCCAAACCATGCCAACAGAATGTGCAATCAGAAGAAGCAAGCAGTGCTTACCAATGAAGTCTAAAAATAGACACCAACTAAAACATACCAAATATACAGATATATATTTAGATGTCTTTAATGCAAAATGCATGTCCTGTATAATCATTAGAGTCATCTGAAAAAAAAAGCTTAACCATTATATCATTTGGTCAAGAAAATGAAGGTATACTTATTACAGCTCTCATAGCCTACCATGTTATTTAACCACAAATTGGACTCAGGAAGCAGACTCAGGAGACCGACAGCAGTTTTACAGTTTTTATTGTAAAATAAGAATGAGTTCACTGGGAAAAGGTAAGTGGCTCGGGAGGGAGATTTCATAGCAGGAACAGAACTGGAGCTTTTGCTGGAGAGGAGGAGATGTTAGACACAGCCAAGGTGGGTATGCTAAGATTTTGCAGTTGTAATCTGACTTTGAGACCTTACTTGCTTCCATCTTGAGCAGGTGATCCACAGGAGCAATTGGGAGCAGGCAAGATTCAAAAGAGGCAGAGAGGGCAGGTGAGTTAAATGGACTGGTACTTATATAGTGCTTTTCTACTCAGTTTCCGTGTACTCAACGCACTTCATACTACAGGCCACATTCACCCATACAGCACTTTTTTTTTTTTTATCTACACACACACACACACACACACACACACATCAGGAGCAACGTGGGGTTCAGTATCTTGCCCAAGGACAATTCGGCATGCAGACTAAGGGAGCCAGGGATCGAACCACTGACCTTCAGATTAGTAGACGGCTCGCTCTACCTCCTGAGCCACAGCCGCCCCTTACAAGTAAGTACTTTCCTTTGCAGAAGAGGTGACCAGCTGGATGGTTAAGAGTAACAGTGTCTGTAAAACTCCATGGGGAAAAAGTAATTCAAGGAAACAGGTTTGTCACAGTGGGTTCAGGCAGGTAACCAAAGAACAGATGAGAAAGCAGTTACTGAATGAATCAAACAAGAACTAGCAAGATACACTGGCAGCCTAATTAAACCAGCCCTTAAATACCATGAGCGATGAGTTAACTCAGAATAGGTGAGGGGGAGAAAGCCTAGGAAAGAGAAGCTCTACCCACAGGTGGGCAAGCAAGGAAACACCATCCCACAGCTCCACCTGAGATCAAGAGAGAGAGAGGGACTACAGAGAGGAAGAGGAGAGAGAAAGGAGAAAAACCCCAAGCCTGTGAGGACCATAACAGACCACACAGCCAACACATTATTATTCATCATCATTTCAACTACTGCAACAAAAGAATTTCCCAAATATGGGATAAATAAAGTATTTCTCATTATCATCATCACAACCTGTTTCACAAGCCTGAGTAGGACAGCTACTGCCAAATGGGACATTTCAGAAAACCCCATAGCCTGTTTCACAGGTTTGAACCTGACACCTGAATAGTTGTGTAAAAATGAGGGATTGTGTGGTTTACCTGTACCATATAGTCTATCTTTCTGTCATGAAATTGGCAGCAAAAAAAAAAAGATACAAATACGTTTGAAGTTTCTCTGAAAATCCCAGACTCAGCTGTTACTCTTGCCATGATGAAACTTGCTTTTATTGCTCCATGAGGCTTGTATATCCACGTCCAGGTTTTGGTGGGAGTGGCTTATTTAGAGTAATGTTTGTTACCTGGGTTAGTTGCTCCACTGAGGGTATGCATGGACCTCAGCAATCAGTCTCTGTCTCTCTCTCTCTCTTCAGGTTCATTTGGATTTGTTTAAACCTTGTTTAATTTATCTTTTGATTTATTTACACAGCACAGGTTCCACCCAACCGCACATTACTAATTGCATATTTAACTTTTTTTTTTCTAAACTTACTTTTCTTATATGTCATGTGTGGTCTCCATATTTTGTCCTTCCCTTTGAGCCAGGGTCGTGACAGGATGAAAAAGTGGGCCTATTATGCTTTTCCTCATTTTCTGTCATATGCTGTTAAAAAGGTGAACCCTCATATTTAACATGGCAAAAGTTTCAAATAAGGAGGTCAGCATATGTACAAGTAATCCCTCTGAGCCAAAAGCTCAGATTGCAGGCTACTGTAAATATTCTGTTTCAGACATGCTGTTTCTACTCTTGAATCTCTTTGATATCAAAGAAACGAGATGTCCTTAATATTATCACAGCTATGACTGTTAGCACAGCAACCCCAAACAACTTTTTCCACCACTATGCTTAGGAGTAATCTCAAAGTTTTTTCAGTTGTGAAAATTTTTTGTTTGACACTCCTTGAGAGGAAAGAACATGACAACTGTTGAGTTTCTTCTATTGGACCAGCAACAGCCAGAAGCCAGGACCTTTGATTATTCACACCACTTTACACAGGACTCTCTCATACCAGAATACATTTTACACGTCAGGAGGCTTAAAGGGAGGGTGGCCTCAAAACAATGAGAGTTAATGGCTTGTTTCAGATGGTAGATAAACTAAGGGGCTACATCAAGACCAGTGTGAGATATGGATTTTTTAAACTGTGAATCATGCAAAGCTAGTAGAGTCCTTGCCTTGGCTTGTCATCATTGCCTCCAATGATGACAAGCCTTGTTTTTCCAGTAAGGGAGTTGCCACTCCACACCATCACACTGCCTCCACCACAAGCTGTTACTCTATCGGTGCAGCAATCAGCATAGCGTTCTCCGCGTCTTCTCCACACTTTGACTCTATGATCCAACTGCCGTAGGCAGAATCTGGACTCATCGCTGAACATAACGTTCCTCCACATGTTCAGGTTCCAGTGCACATGACTTCAATCATCCAATCCAATAAACAAGAGACAAAGCAGTGCTCTCACACAGGTGGGTTAAAATAAACAGATATGTTAACATGTGACAGACTAAAATTATGAATCCACTTAATTCAAACAGACAAGCCAAAAGGGCATCAAGGTCTGACACACACAACAGCAAACACACTCAAAGAGAACTTGAGTTGCTATGCTCCTGGTGGCAGCATTCCTTCATCTCTTCATGTGCTGGGCTGTACTGCTTCCTTCATCTGAAAGCACAACTCTGAATATCAACGAGAGACCTAAAAGCTGCACAGTCACCCTGAGGCATAATTGAGGTGCAGAGGTGAGTGAAAAGGAGAGGTGGGCCAGAAGAGGAGAGTGTTAAATGTAATCTGTGGCCCAAAAATGTGTTCCAGCTTTGTGACAAGGCACTGAGCAAAAACTGAAATGGATGATTTGAAAAAGGTTTTCATGCTTAAGTGGACTTTTATTCATCACAAATATTTTACAAGTATTTTTTTTTTCCCAGAGGTTATTTTTATTTTTTAAGTGCTCATTGTTTGAATGAGAGTGTGAATGAGTGTGAATAGACTGCCAACCTGTTCAGGGTGTATCATGCTTTGCACACTATGTCAGCCGTGATAGATTCCAGCTCTTCCTTGATGGATGGATCGCTTCATTTTCCAGCACTGAAAGGCATTCTTGTCTCACTACCTGACCACCCACACCAATGCGGTCTGCTCATCGTAGACATGGCAGAGTCAGGTTGCTTAAAGCACTGTGCAGTGATCTGATTGGCAGACAGGATATACTGCAAATTGCAATCCAATCAAAAACAATGCTCAAAATTCAAACATATTCTGCCAAATGAATGGAGGCTGTCTCGGATTAGAGAAAGCTCCTTGTTAGCCATTTTTCTTGTCCCACTGGCTTTGCTGACCCATGTTGTCTGGAAATATGCCACAAAAAAATACACAAACAAATAAATATGCATACATAATTCCTGCACAGTATTGCTTGTATTTTATTTACAGTACTAGTCAAAGGTTTGAACACACTCAACTGTTACTGTAACTTGTTACTCCCCAACACTAGTGATGATTTCATGTGATATGATGGCACTTGGTCTACACAATTTTTGAACATTTATTCACATACACCATTTCATGATACCAGGCTGGATGAGTTAGATTTTTGGTTAGACTGTGTCAAAAAGTCTCATGAAATCTATTTTGATTCAGTTTTGTAAAACTGTCCCATTTGATACTTAGGAATTGTATTGACAGGGAAACTATTAGGATAAGAGTATTAGCCATTGACTCTATAATACTGTAATGAGCACAGTGTTCTAATATGATTTATTTGACAAAAGCAGTAAACGTATCAGCTGAGAGATGAATATTCTCTCAGAACACAACAGCTTGCACACAGGGTGCAGCTTACGCTGAAGCCAGATGGTAACCAGTGGTTAATTGCTAAATAATCTTCCCAAACACTGGATTGTGTTGTTTTAGGTGTAAGATAGCATTTCCAGACTGCATGCTGGGAGATCAGAATTTAAGTCTCATCTGTGGGTTAAATTTCTCAGTGGGATCTTGACTATTCTAAATCAGATTATAGCTGTGAGACTATTGGCATGGGGTCATTTGTGGCTGTCTGCTCATGTCATTTACTTTGCTGTCATTTACAGAGATGTGTTATGAAGCAGTGGTGGAAAGTGCAGTTGTACAGAAGTAAGTATACATACTTTTACTCCCAAGAGTCTTTCACTTTACAGAGGATCTCATTACTTCTACCACTGATATTTTTTTATAGACGCAGTAGCTACTATTTTCTCTTCGGGAGGCTTGAGTGGTTGTGATTCATTTTCCTTTCCATATATAGAACCTCACTGTTTCTTTGCATGCTAGATGTGAAGGACGACTACCTCCAGATTTGCAAAGCAGATGCTATTTGACACTCTTCAGGTAAGGGTACCCTGCAGATAGACACTAGGACTAAATGTGGCCATGAGAAGCATCTCAGGTAAGTAACATTGATTTATCGACTATGTTGGCTTCCCCCGCATACAAATGATCCCAGCTGGATTGGATCTTCAAGGGCACTGATGAGTAGTGAGCTGGGTGGGAGAAATATGTCCACCTGACCCACTACCACACAGGAACTGTGACTCAGTACTATGAGTGTACTCCTCCCATCCATTCAGGCCTGCTAACCTCTGTAAGGGAGATGCTCATTCACATGAGTGATAGAGTGTGGGTGACTGGTGAATTATGATCCAGGATTCACTAGGATGAGTCCAACCATGTTATAGCTAAGCAATGGCTCTCCATTCATGTAATCAAACTCCACTAGCTTGAAAAATTACCATCTAATAAAGACAACGTCTCAAATCTGTGTGTGTGTCATGTTTGTGCTATGAGAGCAGGAAGGAGGAACTGAGTGCAGTCACCAGTCAAGCAGGAACAAAGTGGATTATGAATGCAAATGAAAGTTAAAAGGTAAATTCTCAGGAAGGGATAAAGATTAAAGTCATAAAATAAACAACAAAGTCCTTAGATTACTACTTTACTTATTTTTTTATCCCACATCTTCAACAAGAGGCCTAAAAACTGCACAGCCACACTGAGGCACAACTGAGGTGCAGAGGTGGGTGAAGACAAGGGAAAAAAGGAAGAACTTGTCCAGAAGTGAACAAGACAAGTGGCCAATGTGCCGTGGAGCGAGAAAGCACAGTCAGGCGATATTCTTGTGTCCATCCGCTCTGTTCTTTGATATTTATTGTATTGAGCTAAGCTTTTTTTTTATATATATATATTTTGGTTACTGTATCCCAGCTTGTGGGACAAATTAAGTATTTGACATTATTCTTAATACTGCCCATCACCTAATCAAGCCCCACAGTACACACACACACAGACACACACACACACACACACCCTTCCATCCTCTCTTGGTGCTCTAGTGCTTCTACTTGTTTTACTCTGTGACTTGCATTGTTCTCCTTCTGTTCCACATCTTTTCATGCACCAGCTGCTACTTTTCCCAGTCTGGCAACCCTCTGCACCTCTGGATATTTAGATATTTATCCTCTCACTGCTCCATCTGGTGACTCCATCGTCCTACTGGGGCACTTCAATGCTCACGTGGGCAACGACAGTGAGACCTGGAGGGTCGTGATTGGGAGGAATAGCCTACCTGATCTGAACCCGAGTGGTGTTTTGTTATTGGACTTCTGTACAAATCACAGTTTGTCTATATCGAACACCATGTTTGAACATAAGGGTGTCCATAAGTGCATGTGGCACCAGGACGCCCTAGGTTGCAGGTCAAAGATTGATTTTGCAATCGTATCATCAGATCTGATGTTCTGGACACTCGGGTGAAGAGAGGAGCTGAGCTGTCAGCTGATCACGACTTGGTGGTGAGTTGGATCAGGTGGCGGGGGAAGATGCTGGACAGGCCTGGCGCACCCAAACGTCTAGTGAGGGTGCACTGGGAGCGTCTGGCTGAGGCCCCGGTCCGTGAGATCTTCAACTCCCACCCACGGCAGAACTTCGACAGCATTCCAAGGGAGGCTGGGGACATTGAGTCCGAATGGACCATGTTCCGGACCTCCATTGTTGAGGCTGCTGCACAGAGCTGCGGCTGCAAGGTGGTTGGTGCCTGTCATGGTGGTAACCCCCAAACCAGATGGTGGACACCGGAGGTGAAGGGAGCCATCAAAATGAAGGAGTCCTATCAGGCCTGGATAGCCTGTGGGACTTTGGAGGCAGCTGACAGGTACGGGCAGGCAAAGCAGAGCATGGCTCGAGTGGTAGCTGAAGCAAAAACTCAGGTGTAGCAGGAGTTTGGGGCATCCTGTGGGAGTTGCTTCGGGAGTTTGGGGTGCCTGGCCCTTGGCTATGGGCCATTCGGTCTCTGTATAACTGTTGCGAGACCTTGGTCCGCATTGCCGGCAATAAGTCGGACACATTTCCGGTCGATGTTGGACTTTGCCAGGGCTGCCCTTTGTCACCGATTCTGTTAATAATTTTTATGGACAGAATTTCTAGGCAGAGCCAAGTGGCAGAAGGCTTCCACTTCAGTGGCCTCAGAATCTCATCTCTGGCGTTCCCCTGGATGAGCTGCAGGAGGTGGCTGGGGAGAGGGAGGTCTGGACTTCTCTGCTTAGGCAGAGAATGGATGGATGGATGGATATCCTCCCACTGCACACCCAGTTGTTGAATAAACTTTTTCATACTTAAAAGGATATAATGGGTTCAAGCTTTGTGGGGAATCTGAAATGGATGATATGGGAAATTATGTAGAGTGCTTCATCTTAGCATTTTCATCATTGGTAAACTTAACTTTGTGCCATCATGTTAGAGTCCTTCTCTGATCGCAGAAGGAAAATATTGTTGCCCTGACAGGCATTCTTGTCCAACAACATAGCCACCACCTTAATAACCTTATAATGGTGTTGCACTCAAATTTGTCCCAATGGTTTTGCTGGCTAGGGTGGCATGGTGTTGCAGTGGTTAGCACACTCCCAGAAACTTCTGGGTTCTAACATCCTGGTCAGCCAGGGTCTTTCTGGGTGTGATGTGCATAGTCTCCCTGTGCCTGTGTGGCATTTCTCAAGGTACTCCAGCTTCCTCCCAGACTCAAAAGACATCCATGTTAGCTTAACTGGTGATTTTAAATTTGCTGTAGGTGTGAATGTGATAGTGAGTGGCTCTCTGTCTTTCCAGGTTATCCAGGGTGTACCCTACCACCCTCAACCTTAAGTTGGATAAGTTGGATAAGCACTTAACAAAATAGATAGGTGGCATTTCTGACCCACATTGTTGACTTAATTTTTATTCGGACAATAATCTTGTGACCCCTCTAGGTTCATATTGCAACCTCTGGTAAGGGTTCACTGCCCTTTAGCTGGGAACGACTGCCATAAACCACCCTGTATACCCTAGTAGAGACAAAAAATCATGTTGGACTTGCAGGATGTCAGACTCTAAATACTAAAAAAAAGTGCTGCACAGTGATGACAGGTAAAAAAAAATCTCAAATAGGAACTCATGATCAATCCAAAAACAGGGTGGTTTAATGACTGAGGGAGAACATGCAGACTAAATACACCAGGGACACAAGGCTATTAAGGAAAAGATGAACTCAATCAGATGTTAATGAGAATGTAAACTGAAACTTAAGTAAACTGAAAGAGCGACCAAGAAAAAACCTACATAGACAAAACAGTGAGCGAGTGGAAGAGGGGAACAAAGGATGCACATGAAAAAGAAAATTGCAGCAAAATAAGATATACAATAGAAATCGAAAAATGAAAAATATAAAGCATGAGATAAACTAACGATAATATCAGTAACCATAGATAATACAAAGACAATGACAATACCCAGTATTGCATGCACTTAATCTGTGCCCCTTCCCTCTGGGGTGAGTTCAGGTTGTGGCAGTATGTCAACATGTAGACTCAACATGCAGACTTCAGATGGATTTTTGTGTCAGGCAACATCAAATTATCACTGAGTGGTAAAGCTGACAGCTCAAATTGTCTTGAAGTGTAAATGTTTGACAGCACCTGCTGTAAAGTCATCTTTTAATTTAAATTAGAATCACACTATCCTTTCCACAACATGTCATCAGGGATTGATGTTCTTACAGTTTACTCAAATATCAGGTATGACATTTCATTGAGCACTTCACAAAACTAATAATATATTTTTAGGAAGCTGTAGCATGCTGATGAGGGACACTGTGATGATTTTCATAATGCTGAACTACATCCACAGTCTGCAGAAAGGTAAAAAAAAAAAAAAAAAAAAAAAAAAACGA
>VUQI01034713.1:0-18991 GCA_015106735.1 Paratilapia polleni
GCAAACATCAACACTTATAACTTGATTGAAGGGTGTTTCTCCCATCTCTTCCTTACTTTTTACATTTTTATTTATTCACCTTATTATTATTGTCTGTTTTCATTTTTATCTTTCCATTTTTTATTGTTATTTATTTATTTATTTTATCACTTTTTAGCCTTCTTAAAGACTTTTTAGTTTATTTATTGTAAATTTATTGTCTGTTTTCATTTTTATCTTTTTGTTGTTTTTTTTATTGTTATTTATTTGTTTTTGTTTTAATATGTGCTTTCATATTTTATTGCTGTCTCTTAACTGGAAAGCACTTTGGTCAACCCTATTGTTTTTAAAGTGCTCTATAAATAAAGTTGGATTGGATTGGATTGGATTAGTGGCTACTCAAAAAGTTCAGATTTATTATTTTCTCATTAGTTATTAGAATCTAGATTAATTAATCAATCAATCAATCAATAATTTACTGCTACACATGCACTATATTGATCTCCATGCCACTTCTGTGTTACAGTTATAACAGATACTGTGTATAGTTAACTTTCGGATTCAAGCACGTGTGTATAGTTGCACTGCATGTGAGTTAGCCACAGTAAATTACTTGGCAAACAAAAAAGATGCTGATGTAATTTAGGCTCATAAAAGCTGTGGAGAAATTATCCTTTGATTGTTGTAAACATATAAATACATTTGGAAAGGACTGTGTATTTTCTTTTAAATGTAAGGCTATTTAATTTTTTGTGAAGGATTTTAAAATTTCTGTTTGTGCCCTCCGGTGGTAGTATCAAAATAAGATGACACAGCTGACAGCAGACATATCTGAACAGACATAACAATATGAATGGGCGGCTAGAAACAGATTTTTGTTTTTCCACAAGAGTTGTGCCATCAGAATAATTATATTAAAGCTGTTGGTCCATAAGTAAAGTACTGAAGATTTCATCTCCCTTGCAGGTTCTGATCAAACAGATTGAATCATCAGACAGCATTCATACCATTGGCAGTGCCATTAGCAACCTGCTGTCCCTAACCCAGGATGGACCTCAGCTCTGCAGCATCATCGCCAAGGTACTGGGGATATACCAGCAGATTCTATACTATCACAGCCACTTGCTAATAATATTAAAATTTAGAGAGCAGATTCACTTTAAAACTGGGATTTTGCTTCTATGTTACACTCCTGTTATGACCCAGTGCACCTTTTACCAGTGTTCATCATCCTAACCAGCAGACCTACAAGTGCCAGCTATCTCTTCATACATGCCTCTAAAAAGCTATTTCACTGTGAGATAAGACAAGACAGACTGGACAGAAAGTCTGTATTGGCCATTAGTTAGCTGACCGCTTTCAGGATACCCTTGATAAGAGACTTCCTGATAGCCCACTCATATACACACACACCCTCTTTGCAGCCAGATTGTAAGATCAATACTGTCAGCTCTCATTAGCAGTAAGCATTGATCACAAATTCAGGTTGCTCAGGTGTCTCTACCTTTTAATCCACTCTCCCTTTCTTAACTAAGCAGCAACCTCCAGGGCTAAGAAAGGAAGACCATGTGAAAATGCCAAGAAAAATGCAATGCTTCTGACTGCCTCCTGAGGCTGTTTCCAAAAGCAAGTCAATCGCCATGGACTTCTATGTTGAAGTGCTCAGCTTTGCAAAAGAAAACTATATTATAGCCTGGTACTCTTAAAACCTAACAAATGTACAAGGGGTAAATTTTTTTTATAGATTACCCATTTATAGTTTATTAAGCCTTAAAGTTAGGAATGTGACCACTTTAACTGACAGGTGACAGGCCCCTAAGTTTCATCTCATCTCAATTCGAGTCAGTGAACTGGACCTCCTGACTGTATTCATGGTGTTGGTATCTTTTTGAGCATTTTTAATGGAATTATGTGAAAAATTATGGCTTGCTGTGTGGTTGATTATAATAACAGCCTGTCAAAGAAGATGTTATTTAGCATTACCGGGCACATATTTGTGTCTGTGCAGTGCTCACATACAATCTATTAATGCAACTTGCTAACCAAGCTTGCTATCACTAGGTAATGACTTAGCACTCCATCCCCCACCCCTCCAAAACTGTGGCTCCAAACACCAATGTTGAGGCTTCAGAACTGGGCTTTATAAACCAATGGATGATGTCACAATGGCTACATCCATCCTTTATGTGCAGTTTATGTTCTTAACTCCTGCAGAGCTGGACGACCCATCTGAGAGGAATCCTGCCTGCCAGTGGCTGCTAATGAATACCCGATACAAAACATGTCCACCTATCATATCAAATAATTAGCTTTCAGCTGTCTGTCTGTCACACTCTCTCGCACACACCCCTCACAGTGATGCCTATCATTGGCTCATATCTGAACGTTTTACTCATTATAAATTTTCCACTGCCTGCTGACTTTACTCACACACTGAATAACTGCAATTAGCCATTTAAATGCTTGGGTGGGGACCTGATGTTTCTGCCCTCTCCATGTCTTTGCTGGTGTTGCTGTCGACAGACAGATTTTAGTGAGAGATGCGTTGTATAAAAAGGTTAAAGCATCAGATGGGTGGAGTTTAATAATGTTAAACATCATAATAGATATCAGACACCTTAAGACAGTGAGAGCTTCAAAGGGAAGATGGAAGAACAGTGTGATAATAAGGGGTGAACTTGTAATTAAATCCATGATTACAACAGAAACTGAGATTTGCTGCTTTTACTTATTTATTAAATGGGATGGTTGTTGTTACTTCAAGAGTCATACCCTAAGATTTGTTGTAGAATCAATGCATCCATATTAATGGCTACTGATAACATAAAGTAAATAGTCGTTTTCTGTAGATTTGGGTTTTAAAATGTCAGGGTGGGGTCTACCCAACAAACCAGAATCCTCCATGGGTCCATATTTGCAACCATGCGTCCACCAACACCCACATAGCGCAGTGCTGGAACAGACCTGGTACCAGTAATTATCTCAAAGTCAAATCCACACCTGTCCCGCTCTGTTAATGCAGGTGCTGTGACCCAAGCCATGATTAAACACAGTCTGTCACTTTAAAGTGAAAATGTATTAAAAATGTGCACGTCCTCCACTTGCAGGCAACCTTTGCATGAGGGGAATAAAAAGAGCTGCACAATTGATCTAAATTGAAAAGACTAAACAATATGTGTCAACAAAATAGGGCTGTCAAATCTATCATCTCTCATGTCATGCCCTTATTATAATAACCCATTATTTCAAAACATATTAAGTGTTTTATTCTCATGTGTGCCTCATACGTGTGATTTTAAACCCTCATAGGTGATGGTTTTTCAAAGCACTTCTCTGTAATTGACAGCTTATCAGACTCTGAGTAATCACACAATCATGACTGATTTGGGACGACTGACTGCACACATCTGTCATAGTGAGCAGGTCAGAACAAATCATACAAATTATTGCTGAACACCATTCATGCCTGCCTTTAGCTCGTGACCCACTCAAAATGACAAAACAAACAAAGTAAATGCTCTGCATATTCATCTAAAAGCCTTCCAATGTTTATTCTTTAATCCATCAAAACAAGTCAAGTCAGGTTTTCTTTTCTTTGGTATTGCAGAGATGAATCGTAGTTATACATATCTACATTTTTATGGTAACTTAGATGTTTATATTCCTATTTTCTGCATGTATTTGGAATAACACGCATCAACGTACACAGTGACAACATTCAGCCGTCAGACAGAAAGGACCAGTTCAAGAAAAATGCTATATGAGCTGACAGTGTTTAATACTGACCCATGTGACTCACAAATCAAACAGCAGCTGGAATGTTAGAGAGTGACTGTGTGATGATGTACAAGTGAGTTTGCTTTCCCAGTGTTTACCTACTGTCATGATAGATCTAAATGTGTCCATGTTGGCAGACTCGTCGTGTGTGTGTCCTTGCTCTGGTAGCTGTAAACGGCAGGGCGTCTAAGAGCTTGACATGGCAGTAACTCAAGCCTGGTGAGAGCCAGTGTGTCATCAAAGCTGTATGAGTAGAGAGAGAGTTTAAAAATACAGTGCAGCCCATAAAGATGTTCACGATGTTGATGTTGAGTTGATGTCCCTATCAGGATCAGACTGCACAAAGGCACATCTCAGTCTCCCTTGGTTTTCATCTTTCTCATCCCTTGTTTGGATGAAAATTAAGTGCTAAGGAATTACGTTTTCTCTTCTTCTAACCTCCTTTTGTGAAGCACTATGTCCATATAAGAAAGCGGATTCAGTGTTTATTGGCAATTTCTTTTTTCACAAATCCTGCTGAGAACTGCCTGCAGCTACATGCTTGGTGTTAACAAGTACAACAAGACCACAACTCAGAAAATATGAGATGGAAATAAAGTACACGCTGTGTACGGTTATATGTGCAAACACACAGATAGAGAAGCATTTTCTGATGAGTAGTCAAGTTTCACTTGATGTTATTACAGCAAGAACCAAAATGCATGAGTGTGAGAATAAATGTGTTCTGTGGGCTCAATTTAAGGAATGAGGATGAAGTCAGTGGAAGCAACAAGTGAAAGTTGTTTGTCAGGGGAACAGAAAGAAACAAGGTGACAAGCCTAACAATCTGTGAAAAAAAAAGTCTGTGGGGATGAAAGAAATAGAAAGGTGCTTCCACCAAAGAGGGAAGATTGTCTGAACAAAAATCTGCAGTCGGGAGCAGGTTTTGTTTTTTCCCCCCGATCCAATTCTGTTTCTTTTATAGTATATTAAGAAAGATTACAGCACTATGCAATCTTTTACATATACTGCAGATGCTACTATATCTTGATCCACTCAGAATATCACAAACATTTGGTTAACTGGTACATGATGCAACAAAAATCATCATCCTGTTATAGAGGCACAGATGGCATTTTGCTTCAAACAAGGCCTGTAATTTCACGACTCTTGTTATTTTTGTAACCAGATGCTAGCATTAAAAAATAAAACTGTATAGTTTTTTACTTCAGTTAGTTAGAGGTACTGTATATTTTCAGAATTGCAGAAAGATGCAGGAGATATAGGTTGAATATAGCTGCAAATTGTTGCATTAGCTCATAACATCTTATCTCGCATCACATGGTGGCTTTGCTGATAACATTCTGTGCACCCTATTGGCAAATGTCATATAGAGCACACTATTTAAGATGCTTTAGTTTCCCTCCAGTTGCTGCTGTACCTGCAAGCCACTTTGCAACCCACCTCCACCCCAGCTCCTCCTTTCCAAGCTGTATCTGATTTCTGGTGTCAGTGATGCTGGCTGTTTTTGGTTCTGGGAGTCTTGCTGTTGCTTTCCCAGCCTAAGGCTTTGTGTGCTAATAGAAATGCGGGAAGTCCCAGGATAGAACCAAACTGCCAAATATAAATTAGTGTAGATTAAATAATAATCTTATAGTGGCTTTGAGTGAAATTTATGTGGAAATGCAAATGTTACTAAAGATATCATTTGTTGCTTCATGCTGTCTTATAGGTTGGTTGGTATTTGTCGATATCAAATGTTCTTAAAATATAGCTAGAAAATATAAATTTAAATAATTTAAACCAAAGAACTAAAGCTCAGAAGTCTATTCAATCATTCACCTCCACAGACTCATTGTGAACATTATTTTTAAGTGACATTTGTGTAAACCAACAGGATCATTAGGCTCTCCAGCACCACCTAAGCAGTTTGAATCAGCATGCAAGCCTCTCAGAGTTTCAGAAGGTTTACTGAAAACTGTCTGTCAGTATTGCCAGTTCTTCCAGGTATGGTGGACCGATACTGCGTAGGCAGCGAACGGGGAAGTAGCGGTCAGGCTGGAGGGCAGGATGATTAACCACTCCAAGCCCTGGCAGCATGGCCTTAGCAGCATATGAGACATGCCAGCCCAGTATAATTGCCTTATTAGGATAATGGTGGTAGTTACAGGCTTCATCTTCCTCCAGGTAATTCTAGCTATCTGCACAGTGAATAGAATTCAATACCTGCAAGTGTTTTTTGTCAAAGGGGTGCTTTAAAGTAGACATGCAGCCAATACAGGAGGATCTATTTTTGTTTGTTTACACCAAGCATATCCAACAGAAAATGCTCAGTTATTATGGCTAGCAAATCATCTTTTTTTCTGCTCAGTGTTTTCTATTCATGAAATATATATATTTTGGCTCTTTTAACCTGACATGATAAATTGTGTGAGCCATTTGATAGGTTCTGTGGTTGGCAGGCTCGCTGAATAAAGCTGGCCAAATCCATCGGTCATTTCGGGTCTCTTGGACTCTTTAAAACCAGCATGCTGCTATTGGCTTAAATGTGTAGGCATTGTTGGCTCTCACAGCACAGTCTAGCAAGAAGCAATTTGATCCATTATTTTGCACAATAATGTGTGCTTCAAGACAAGAGCTGACAATGATGTATGCTGTATAATTTGGTGGTGAGAAATCTAATGTCAGGCCTGTGAAAGTTTCAAAAGAGTTGGACTCTAAATGAAAGTTGTTTTAGCATTTTTATGTCCCACATTCACTAATGCTCTGAAAAACTTTGTGTAGTGTCCCATTGATAAATTTAAAGAAATCTAATAAAACTCAGGTTCGATTTTAAGGTTGAGGTTAAAGTTAAGTTTAGGGAAAGATTGTGATTTTTGTTAAATATTGATAATCACTTTCAGACATTTTCTTTTTTAATCCAAAACAAGAATCTTTCTTTATCCCATTGTTGCCAGTGTTCTGCAAACAGAATGTGTGGCAGCAATGAACCCACTACAAAGTAAAGGCATTACAACATTAACAATGGAGGGGGGAGGGGCCCAGAGTTTATTCCAGCTGCCACAGGGCAGGAGGTGGGGGTGCACCCTAGACAAGTTGCCAGTCTTTTGCAGGGCTAACACAGAGAGACAAACAACCATTTGTACCAATTTAGAATCACCAATTAATCTAACCCCATGCATGTCTTTGGATGGTGGGAGGAAGCCAGAATACCCGGAGAGAACCCTCGCAGACACAGGGAGAACATGCAGACTCTGCACGGAAAAGCCCCAGCTAGATGGTGGATTTGAACCCAGGACATTCTTGCTGTGAGGCAGCAGCGCTAACCACCATACCAGCCTGCCACCCATTAAAAAAACAAGAAAAAGAAAACCAAAAAAACCCCAAACCCTTGTCTAGTTGAAATATCAAGTTTATACCTGCATTTACTCTTGGAGGAAATAAATGATAATGAAAAATGAAGAATAATAATAATGATCATACAGTATATAGTATGATACAATCTCACATGAGGCTGAGAATTTTTTTTTTTTTGTTGTTGTTGTTTATGTGCCATTCTTTCTTTGCAGCTTTCAAATGCAAAAAGCATCTGTGTAGCACTAACAAATGAATGTGCATAAATCAGGTTCTCCATTCTGATCAAGACTCAGAATAGATGATGCCATTGTGGGAATTAAACATGACCCAGTAGCATCAGTGCATGTTTGTGACAAAAACACTTTCAAGGCTTAAATATAAAATGACACTTTTTTTTCTACAGGAAGGAGCTGTGGTAGCCCTGTTTAAGATCTGCAGACAGGACCGCTTTAGAGACCTCTACGCTCACGCTTTGAGAACAGTGGCCTCCATCTGCTGTGTAGAAGAAGGCATTAACCAACTGGACAAGGTAAATCTCTCTCACTTAAACACTTAAATACTCACACACATGTATAAGGGACAATGTCCAGTGATTTACAGATAAACTGTAAATAAATGAAGTTGGCCCTGAGGGAATTTTTTTCATTTGTTTGTGGTTAGATGCAACAAATAAATTAAAGTGGGGAAGAATAATAGTATATGAGGCACTATTCCAGACTTCCACGTAATGAAAAAATGGGTATGTGCATGTGTTTAAGACAAAAACAAAAAGGGAATGAGAGATGACATCAATCTGGAGTAAAAGTAAGTCAGTATAATACTTCCAGTAAAAACCGTGACTCCCTCCAGTCCAGCCAGATGATGTTTACACTAATCAGCTGAAGCTGTAGCTCAGACATTCGATTGTTCCTCATCCCAGCAGCACATATTTTAGCCAGAATCAGCCGTATTCCTAGTGTTGTGACTGGAAGGTTACAGTTTATTTTCACAGGTGAAAATGTGCCAACAAAGAGGCTCAGCTACATATAAACAAAGTGTGTAATCATGAAGGAGCGAGAAAGGAATTTTCTTTATTGAAAAAATAATTTGGAGTCCTTTAAAAATGATTTAGTGTATCTGTATGATTAATACTTTATACATGACACAACACATGAGCTTGTGCCATTGGTGCTAGTGTTTACCATAATTAAAATCACACTCCCTGAAAATGTTACTGATTACTGTCGGGACTCATTTAAACTTTACTGAAGAGGATAAACATGCTGCTGGTGATTTTTCCTTCTGCTACTCTCACGCTCGACTGTAAAATACAATGCAGAAACTGTCAGTTCCAAATTTAACAGCAACAGCATTATCTCTCATACTAAAAAAATTGATATTCATGTGGCAACTTTACATTGTTCAGAAGTCAATTTCTGACTCCTGAACAACTGCCTGTATTTTTAGAGAGTAAACTTTTGACACCAATAATTGAGCTTCCCCCTTTTTTATTTACTTGATTAAATTTTCATGAATGCACTCACTAGGTCCAGTTACCTCAGAGTTAAGGAACTACTATTAAACTCTGCTGTATAATTTAAGTGTCGTATTGCGTATAGGTTGAGTACATGTTTTTTTCTTCCAGTGGAAGAAATATACAGTGCGCACACCAAAACATATCTCATGAATTATAGTGAGTATCTGTGCTGAATGGTGATGAAGTCATTATTATGGAACCTCCTGACCGCTAAGCTGGCAGGTCAGACATTTAGACCCGAATGACTTTTCTTACTGTGTGTATGTGCGTGTGTGTGTGTGTGTGTGTGTGTGTGTGTGTGTGTGTGAAGGAAAGAATGTGAGGCAGGCAGAGAAAAACTAATGATACCTCCATCTTTGTTTGTCCTTGTTCATTCTCTATGGAGAATTCAACCAAAATAAACAACAGACGCACCTGTGTGGAGTGAGCATTTACAGAAAGACAAATATAACCTGATTGCGGCAAATAATGATGCCACAATGGTGTCTGTTCACATATAGAGCAGCTGGGACAGCATGAATCATCCGAGCGTGAAAACTCTTTAATGGGAACCAAAGTCCGCCCCAGATTAGCAGCCTCTTCCCGGGGGAGAAGCTGTCAGGCAAGTCTACGCTACCAACCGCTCACTGGCAATCGCTGAGGCTTGAGAAACACAACTGTTACTGTTGAAGGATCAAGAAAAGGGGCCTGTGCGCACCTGCAGTGCTCATTGGTGGCTATACTTCTTAGTTTTATCCCCAGCTGGATCATTATGTAATCATAACATGGTGAATTCTGGGAAGTCAAAGTTGCTTATTGATTATGAAAAAATATGCTCAATGAACAAAGAAAAGGAATAGCTTCACATAGTGTGGAGGATGGGTTATGCAATTTCATATGAAAGTTCAAGAGAACAGTGGCCACGTTGTATAGTGTTGTACCGGGAGATTTGGCACACACCAGTGTTTCATCCAGACAGAAGTGTCATGGTACGGACGTGCAGATTTCTGCCATGTGGGCTATTCATGCAACATCAAAACACTTTATGAAATTCTGACTACTCTATTTCCTTTCCCTGGTCTCAATCATAACAGCAGGGTTTCATCAAACAAAAACTTCAACCTGTGAGCAGGCATCATAAACTTTTTTCATAAAGAAGGAAAGTTATTTGTCATCGATCCTGAGAATAAACTAAATGAGACATCCTCTGGTCTGGTAGATGAGGAGTTGGGGATCATCCTATTTTAGCGAGGAGGAGGAGTTAGGGAAGAGGGGACAGGGGAGCAGTCGATGAGCAGAGGTGTAGAGAGTAGATTGTTCCACGTCAGTGGGTCGAGCTGGCACAGTGCTGCTGACGTCCACAGAGACAAAAATAGGGAATCGCCCTGTGAAGCTTGGTGCATTGATGCTCGTCAGCAGATATGACTGACAGGTGTGGCTGGCTGAGAGCTCCACTCAAGATGTGCATCTGCAAACTTGTGTAAACTTTTTTTAGGAGTGATGGCTTGGTGGCTCAGGAATATATATATTTTCTTTTCTTAAATGAGAGTAGTAATAGCTTTGATTGAAAAATGACTGCAAACTCTAAAGAAAATTCAAATTCTCTTAAGTCTCACATACTGCATTTTCCCAGAATTCAATTTATGTGTAAATCCCCAATATGTAAACTACAATCCTGTGGTTTATGAGTTTTCCATAGTATTTTCTGATTTCCAACACTTAGAAATATGCAAAACTTGACAAGAACGACAGAGATTTGCAGAGTAGCAGTCAACCTCAATGGCAAAGTTTGCATGAACTGATCAACACTGCCCCCAAGTGTATGAAAACTTGTTCTACGTCTCCTTTATTTCCTGATTCCTCTACAGTCTTACTGCCACATACAAACAAATAAGCGAACACAGATACAAAGATGAGATCAATATATGATCTCTTGCCCACAAGAAAAGTTTTGTTTACAGGGAAGAGGATATCCTTTTCTTCTATGACTCTGAGTTTCTCCCTAAGAGCTGATGATGCACACACTCTGGGTCGATGCCAGTCAGACATACAAGTTTCTCAGCGGCACATTAACTCCAGTAGTTGCCCATTAAATGGAAGTGGTGTTTTTATAACACTGGTGGCTTTATGGGAAGAGGTTCTGGCTTTAGTCAAGCTGATACCAGACGTCACTGTCTGTCTGGATGGCCACTGCAAATGTGTTGTTAGTCCTGCTATAACAAGATGAAATGCTAAGGGTGTTCAGTTCAGCAATCAGAAAAGTCCCTGCTCTGCAGAAATCTGCTTTAACAACCACATTCAGGATTTAGCATGTGTAAGTTTAATTCAATTCAATTCAATTTTATTTATATAGTGCCAAATCATCGCCTCAAGGTGCTTTATAATGTGGGGTAAAGACCCTACAATATTAGAGAGAAAACCCCAACAGTCAGACGACCCCCTATGAGCAAGTACTTGGCGACAGTGGGAAATAAAAACTCCCTTTTAACAGGAAGAAACCTCCAGCAGAACCAGGCTCAGTTTAGTTTGTATGTTTACAAAAATAGAGGGATAACAAAGCATCACACACACACTCAAAATGTCAGGGATGACATAAAAACAAGTCAAAATTTTGTTTCCAGTGGATCCTTGATAAATAGAGGCGTCCACTTGACGTCATGCTACTAATTAAGGCATCTCTAGATCCTTAAAAAGTCTTAGGAGGGTTAACAAAAAAAAAAGCATTAGCACATTCCATACATTCTTCTCAGCCAAAAATGGGCCAGAATTTAAAATAATGTTGGTTATTTGATGTTTGTTGTGCCAAGTTGTCAGCAAACACAAGTTGGCAGCATTAGTTCTCTGCATCTATGAAGGTTGTCTTTGGACTTTAAATTCCACTCTAAAGTGTAGCTTAATGTTAGGAAGCCATTATAATGCACTTAATGTAGCCTTTTTCACACTTGTGATTCCCCAATACTAAGAATGCTTTGTGCTCTTTTGTAATCCCTTACATTTTGTGTATCAAAGGCCCTTCCAGAAAGATGTCACTTATTGTTTAACTTAAATCAGATCAGTCATTACTTGCAAAATGTTATTTTATAGAAAAACTTCTTGATTCCATGTTTGGATCAGCATGTTACCAAACAAAGGAATAAGGTCTAATATAGACAGTGTACAATTCCCATTAAGAGCACAGTGCTTGTTAAACGCTATATGATAGTCTTAACATCAAATTTTGCCCCCATCTAAAGTGTGTCATGCAATCCATCGATAATGTATCTTGTTTAGCCAGTGCCTGATCCTGAAACAAAGTCTAATAAACTTAATAATCTTTAATAAAACAGAAGAAATGATGCAATCGGTATCATTTAAATGAAACACTCCCTGTAAAATTAAACACAGTTTGTTAGTTTAACCTGTTTGCTCAAAAGATATTTGTGCTAACAGCATGACAATAGATGAAGTAAGCCACCATATATTGTGTGAGGATAACCCAAATACAGTACATAGATTTATTTAGTTTCCACATTCTCCAAGCAGCTATAACTCTGAACATAATTTTGGAATATAAGAAGTAAAAGAAATAAATGAGCACAATATGAAAAGAATATGACCCTGTGTTTCCACTGCAGCAGTAAAACATTCCCTGCTGTATGTCTAATAGGTGGATGGGATCCTGTGCCTGGCGGACATCTTGACCGATGAAAGCAGCGTGGAGGCAGCCAGGGCTGAAGCGGCAGCTGTTGTTGCTCAGATCACTTCGCCTCACCACACATCCACTCAGCACCTCGCCAGCTTCCTGGAGAGCATGCACGACATCGTCACAGCGCTCATCAGTGAGTGGACGTGGTACTGATGATCTCACCCTGATTTATAGGAGGAAAAAGTTGTTTTTAATTTTAGAGAAAATTACAATTACAGGATTGTTTTAGAACCATGCTAAACTTTACTGCCTTACTGCAGTGCCTTACTGAATTACCTCTATACAGTTCTACAGACAAAATCTGTAAACAGTGGTAGTCAATCATATATTTCATGGGTTACTTTACTTGCATTTTGGATGTTGTTGATGTAATAATAAAAACCCTGCAGTTGGTAAGTTAAGTTTTATTCTCTCAGAGTTGTGCGAGAGCGCATCCTGTGGTGAAGTATTCCTCCTGGCGTCAGCTGCCTTGGCCAATATCACCTTCTTTGACAGCATGGCCTGTGAGATTCTCCTGCAGCTTAATGCCATCCACATCCTTCTCCAGGCCTGCAAAGACCGCCAAAGAGTCGACACACCCTACTCCAAAGACCAGGTTTGCATGTGTGCAATGTTTTTCTTCCCCTGCATACCAAATTAAAAAATACACCGTAATAATTATACTACCACTGTTAATAATACTAAAACAATCTGTTTTCAAGTGGTGCTCTCAACTACAGTTGTTTGCTAGACCTTTAATTGTTTCATTTTGGTTTATATCATAGGTGGTGACAATCTTGGCAAACCTTTCCGTTTTAGAACAGTGTGCTTCTGAAGTCCTGCAAGAACAAGGTAGTCTATTTTTTAACGATGGTTTTTTATTCCTTTTTACCCATATTTGAGATTTTGCCTGGCAACACTGCACTTTAATGAAGGTTATACACTCATCAGCCTCTTCATTAGGTACACCTGTAAAATCTAATGCAATCTATTACAGCAGCTCAGCCAGAAATTCTCCTTTAATGAAGCCTCTGCAGTTTCAGTTTTTGTTAATGTTTTCAAAAAGGTGATAATTTATACCAGTGGGTGGTGGTGTTGTGCAGGACTGCAGTATTCCTACGCATTCATAATATTTTGCCCACCTCATGTGTCTCAGGGGTTAAAATATTAGGAGCTTGTTTAAACGTAATGCACCACCACACACTGACCTCAGTAATAAACTTAACAAAAATAAATTAATGGTAGAGCTGCTGTACTGTACCGTTTATAAAGTGGCCAGTGTGTGTATAAAGGAATCTAAAAAAAAGGGTTGCTGGATTGAGGTAAAAGCAAGAAAATTCAGTGTAATTCATTTTTAATCCTCAAGAGGGCAGCATCACTTTAATTTTGTGAGCAAGCTCAGAAGAGCTGAAATAAAACATCAGGAATTCAACAGAAACCTTTTTTTTTTTTTAAACATAACTGTAGAAGCATTTAAATAATTATATTTTATCAGTCTGTAATTCTTTCATCATTCCTATTTGTATTTTTTGCTCTAGTTTTTTGTCCATTCTTCATAACAAATTCCACTGGCTCTATGCTTTTTCTATTATAAAAGAATTAGATGGATTCCTGTGCTTTCAGAATGGATCTGAGTCACTGTGTCAGCATCACACTGTCAAAATTTTAGCAGTATCAGTCCTACTGTGTGCTCATTAAGACCAGTTTGGTTCTGTTTTTCATTAGAGCACTGCAGTAAAAAAAAGAAAAAGTCTCCTGATATAGTTCGTTTTTTTTCTTGCCTTGGTATTGATTTCAAACATTTTATCATATAACAAGTAGCTAAAATAATATTTATGATTGTTTTACCATTTTTTGCTTACTTATACTTCACTGTCCTGATGCTGTAAGCCTTTTAACTTAGGGTTATTTTTCTCTCAGTTAATATTCAATAATAACCAGGTGAAGGCCTGACTGACTGTGTTGTTCGATCTTTGTCTTTATTATACTGCGTGTCGGTTTCTAACTGCCCTTTCGGTCTACATCCTTTCTCACAGGTAGGTATGTAATGTCTGGCTTCTTTCTAATTCACTTGAACCCTTTGTTGTGCCTGAGTCTTGTGTAACTTTTTTTCTGGAAAGTCTCAAGGCTCTCTAAATGCGTTGTCTTGTTTTGTTCTTGCTCTTATGCCATTTTGCATATCTGGTTCCTGTCCTAGTGTAGATGTGTTGATTTGGTACTGTGACTCCTTTTCACTCTGCTTTTTGTGGCAGCTTTACTACCCCGCCTGGCTAATCTGCACTGTATATTATATATTCAAGGTATAGAGAGACTGCTACTGTTGCTGGGAGAAAAACCCTCCTCTTCCAGTCCATCAGAGGGCGCTGCCTGTGAGCGTGTCCAGCAGAAAGCTGCAGTCACACTGGCCCGACTGAGCAGAGACCCTGATGTGGCCCAAACAGCCATCCAGCTAAAAGGTACTAAGCCTTTCTATTTTCTGTAACTTGTAACAGTCATCTTACTTATTAAATACACATATTTATAATACAAAATGTAGGAAAAGTCCATCAAAAATATGCATTGTCAGAAAAAAAAGTGACATACTTATAAACAGCAGCAAAGTAGAAAATATATATTAAAATAAATGAACTGAGTGCTGTAATCCTGTGGCCACTTTCCTGGGATGGCTGTGGCTCAAGAGGTAGTGCGAGTCATATACTAATCTAAAGGTCAGTGGTTCAATCCCTGGTTCCCCTAGTCTGCATGCCAAAGTATCCTTGGGCAAGATACTGAACCCCACGTTGCCCCCAATGCATTTATTGGAGTGTGTGTGTGAATGTTAGTAAGCACTTAAGTGTAGATAAAAAGTGCTGTATGAATGTAGATGTGACTGGGTGAATGTGGCATGTAGTTAAAGTGCTTTGAGTACACAGAAACAGTAGAAAAGCGCTATATAAGTACCAGTCCATTTACCATAGAGGGCTCACATCCAGGAAAACAAAACTATTTCTTTTTATAGCATTTTTTTCCCTATATTTATGCAACCCTGTCCAATATTATCATATGCATTTATTTGCATGGACCAGTTGACTTTGATTGTTGTAGGTAAAAATTATAGTTTGGGCTACATAAAGACATTAGTTTGACATGATGCTTTCATTATGCGTCCTCTTAAAAACTAAAAACTAAAAAAATTTAAAAATCATTTACAGAGAGAAAATTATTGTGACTGACAGACCAGAAGTCTTCCTCTTTCCTCAAGGAAAGAATGGACATGTATTGACTGTACATCTGTTCCTCTGCAGACCTTCTTTATGATAGCCCAGAATTTGATGATTGGAAATTTACATATTTTATACACTGTAACAAAAACTAGACATGGAAAGAATCTCTCTCTCTTTTTTAAGGGTGATGCCACTGATTTTATTGAACACTGACTACCAAAAAAAAGACTACAGCTGCTCTGCACCTCAGTATCAAAGAATGGGACAAACTGGTAACTGAAATGTTCCTCTGTTGTCTTTAGCTGTTCCTCGTCTTATTGAACTGTGTCGCTCCCCTACTGAGAGAAATAACAGTGACTCGGTGCTGGTCGCTTGCCTGGTAGGTGTAAACCGTGTGTTTATATGTGTGTACGCATGCAGACCTTTGCATACGTGTAAGTGACTCTGTGTACTGAATACAAATATATCGTTCAAACACACAAATTGCCTATTGAAGTTGTACGCCTAATATACTATATGTTTTCAGCAGTACTAGTACTTCTGTATAACATCAGTGCACCAAATAACTGTCCTATTTAATTACATCCACAGGGCAATATTTAAAAAGCTGAAAATATATCAACCTCAGCCTCTCTGAGCCATGTTGAGAAAGCTGACCGGCTCGCATCATTTCAGACATTGTGTGTTTAAATATGTACATATCATGAATAATATCTCTGCTCATACATTATCATTCTCTCATTCTGACCGTAATTACTGAAACCAGATCTGGGGGCCGATGAGGGGATTTGAAGCACATAATGGTCAGAAGCTTAATTGGGCTGCCTCGCCGCGCTGAGAAATGCCTTCTTCTTCACTGTAACCACACTTGTCAGTCTATTCAAATTAATGTGATTCCATCTTATCCTTTTAGCCAAGGGTTAAGTAGTGCATTTGTAGATGTTGAATTTTTACCTTCAAAAGACGCTCAGCTTTCACAGATCATTTGTAATTTTAAATGTAAATGTCAGAGGCTGTCCTGGCTGAATGGATTGGAGGCATCATGTATAAAACTTATGCGCTCTTCAAATAAAGCGAGATGTTGAAAAAAAAATTATGGAGTGTTTCTGAAAGAACTCTTGGCCTGGTATGGGATATAGAACTGAATTTGGTATTTTCATTAAAGTTTCTTGCTGATATTCTAAAGATTCATAACAGTTGTTTTGTTATCAAGCTATGTGCACATACAATTCTACCTCCCCAGTTGTCTGTGTGCATGATTGCATATTGATGTATACAGCACAGCATGATGATGACATGCGTTAACATGTGTGTCTTTTGTGCTTGCTCACATGCTTACTGTGCATGTCTGTGTCTTCAGGCTGCTCTGAGGCGGCTGGCAGCAGGTTGTCCAGACAGCATTGAGGCAGCCGACCACCAGCAGCTGATCAAACCGCGTCTAGTTGACTCTTTCCTGCTGTGTTCCAACATGGAGGAGAGCTTTGTATGACGCCCTGCACACCAAAACACAGAGTGAAGAACTGAACTCGTGTATATACAAAATGTGTACTCTAAAAGAGTGCATCTATTTCGTGACTAAAGCTTTGTTTGCCACTTTTTGTTCTGAGTATAAGTTTCTCAGATTTTGATAATGGAGAGTCTGGATTTGGGAGAATGAATCGTGTCAGTTAACAGAAATAACTGAACAGATGCAGAGAGCATATATTAGTAAATGTATATAAATGTGTTGCACGGTGCTCAGTTTTCACATTAAATGCATTGAACATGTATGCTGTTTTAGGTAAAAGTGGGTCATTCATGTTATTCCACAGATTCCACAGAATTTCATTAATCATAACAATAGGTTTTTGTATAAGTACGTGCAACTTTTTAAAAATGAAAGAATAGCCTGTTATAAAATGAAACACATTATATCCTACTGCCGTGTGATTTTTTTTTCTTACCTGTTGATATTGTTTCCAAAGCATTTAGGCTTATCTGAGAGCACAGAAGAATGCCTCACACTCTGTAAAAGCTTCAAACACAAATGTCAATCTGAAGTGTTTCTCATTTGAGTACTGAGATTTATTTCTAGCTAAATTCTTCACAATTGTTTAATGTTAGATGTTTTCAGTCAGCAACCACTTTTTTAGACCATTCGCTTTTTAAAACATTCACAAGTAAATTATTACAGTTGGAGTACATGTTTTTTGTATGTTTTTGTTACCTTTATTGACAGGCCACATAAAGTATTTCAAATCTTTAATTGTGGATTGCAGTCATGTGAAAAAGAGAGTTTTTCACAGGGCTTTGTGCACTCTTGTGAAAAACTAAATACACCTCATGATTGAATAGCTTGTGGAACCACCTTTAGCAATAACTTAAAGTATGATTGAAGTATCAGTTCCTCACATCATTGTGGAGGAACTTTGGCCCACTTTTCTTTACAATGTTTCAGTTCATAGAGGTTTGTGGGCATTCATTTATGCACAGGACCTCTTAAGGTCCTGCCACAGTATTTCAACCTAAACTGTGCTGCCATGTTCTTTTTAGAGAGAAGAGGCTTTCTCCTGGTAACCCTTCCAAACAAGCCAGTCAGTCTTTTTCTAATTATACTGTCATGAACTTAACATTTAACATGCTAGCTGAGGCCTGTAGATTCTGAGATGTAGCTCTTGGGTTTTCTGCAATTTCTCTGAGCATTGCATCGTCTGACCTTGGGGTGAATTTGCTGGGACGTCCACTCCTGGGAAGGTTGTTGTTTCACTGTGTTAACACACATCTGAATGCTTCAGACCAGCAAACTTCCAAAACTTTTGCTTTTATAGAGGTGCTCACACTTGCTGATGATCATTTAATCAAGTGCATTTGATTAGCAGCACCTGGCTGCAACCTATCCTCTTAATTCCTATGGAAACAGTAAGGGTGTGCTTAGTTTTTTTCTCAGGACTGCATATAGTCCTGTGAATACCAGTTTTCACAGGACTATATGCTTGCTCTGATACAATACATACGTTGATTTTTAAAAGCGCATTTTATGGCACGACACGTTATTCTCTCAAAGGCATTTGCCATTAATCCCAAATATTACATTTGCTACTTGAAAATGAATCTTGAATTTGAAAATGCTTTTTATTTAAAGATAATTACCATTATTGTATGCAATGCATGGAATAAAGGCAATCATCCATCTAATGTTTACTGTGTTTTGTGATAGTTATTTGCTGTCAAATATATTGCTGAAGCTTTGTTTGTGTTTAAAAGGCTGGGACACTTGTGTTAATTAATGACACCAGTGCATGGTGAACCCATAAATCATATATGTAAGTAACAGAACATAAACAGTGCATTAATTAATTAAGGAAAGGCCAAAAAAAACTTTAAGATTCCACCTTTATCTTTCAAAAGGTCCAGCAAGCAATGAAGGGGAACCAAATTCTCTTGTCTTCATTGTGTTTTGGTTAAAGGAAGCCAAAAAATAATTTAGCCAAAAAAAACAAACAATCAAAAAAAAAAAAAATGTAGCCAATTTCACTACTGAAAGTCATTTTGGTATTT
>VUQI01034717.1:5688-17951 GCA_015106735.1 Paratilapia polleni
ATATATCCCAGGATTTTTACTGGATCCACACTGTAAAACAATCTCTTCCTTTTTCCACCTACATTGTTGAATGTGTTACCAAACAGGAAACCAGCCCCATCTGTTTCTTACTTCGAATGGGGCTGCGTTTATCCACGGGCTCGACAAAGCCATGATTAACGCCGTTTTTGTTTTTTGTTTTTCTGAATTGGACTAAAATCAGTGCTTGTGATTAACTTCTTGAGCACTTTGTTGAGAAGCACTTTTTTATTTTAAAGACCCAATTGTCCTCCCAGTAAAGGAAAAGGAAGCAACTATAGTTTACAGGCCTTTTGATGTCAAACTGTGAGCTAAACTATGGCACTCATTACTATGTGTCAATGTGCTGAGAAATGTATGTTACACTTGTACAGATGTGCCCTCTATACCTCACATTGTTCCCCTCAAGAGCATGTATATTGTTAAGGAGTCTCTGTCTATCTGTATATCATCAATCTTTGTGGCATGTTCTTCATAGCACCAGTTTGAAACCTCCTGGAGAACTATTTTTACCTGTTGTATATGGTGAGAGTTTATTTTCTGCCCTCTTGAGGAAGCTGACACGGGCACTAAACTTGTCAGTTTTTGGTCACCCAATAAAACTTACCGAATAATTTGTACTTTTTTGACTCTGAGGCTGGAGACATGAGAAAGGATTCTATTTTTTAGTTTCTTTTTATGCAGCACATTGCAGCACCCACTGTCTTTATTTTCCTATTGCACATCTACTGAATATGCTGTTGATATATAAAAATATTATGAGACATATCTGTGTATATTTGTAAATATGTAATTCTGACTTGTATGTAAAATGAAAAGCAGCTTTAATAAAGTCCAAGATGGTTTCCTCTATTGAATTTAGCCCTTTTCTATTATCTTTTCTGGTATCTGTTTACTTTTGTGTTCATCTTAAAAAACAGATAAATTGCCGGTGAAATTAATTATTAATTTTGATCCGGAAGTGTAATTTTAACCACATGGTTTCTTCCCTCCAATGGGCTTTTTTCCAGTTTTGACTGTCGTGATTCAGCCTGGGGTTCGTTCCAATAAGTACTCCCGCCGACCTTGAGGTCTTTTTTTCGCTTAGTTTCCCTCTGGGACGAAAATTTTACATCACCAGAGTAGATTTCAGATGTTTTTAGGGGTAACTATATTACATCTGTGCTTTCTTGAAAATATATGATGCGGTAATACTTGGGGCAAGGCCGTAAGTAACACTTGAAGTCAGAGGATGTGAACGAGATTCAGCCGAGGCTGGAAAGATACAGATGTATAAAGTTGGCAAGCGTGAGCCACACCGGAAGTGATGTAATTTTCTTTTTAAATTAAAGGTTTTTATGACATCTTCGGAGAATAGGGAACTTCTTCGTTGAATTCATACATACAGTCGCATTTTGACATTTCGATTAATAGTGTGCACTTCAGTTTCCAACATAATCTTGATCCTCCTCCTCCCTCCAAAACAATGAAGGTCCGACGGTTATTTTACGATGACAGCGTAATCCGGAAGTCCTTAATCTCTCTATTCTCGCTAATTTGGCAGCACACTGGAAAGCGACCAGATGGAATTCAGCACTGCCTTCTTAACAGATTCCACACATTTTAAATTGTTTCGCACTCCTTTTTAGCAGACTTTCCTGCTGACAAACAGCCCTGGCGTGATCACAGGCGCCTATTTGGGAGCTTCGGCTGCGCTGTGAACCGGGACAGAAGCGGTCAAGACGTTTACAGATACCCCACCAAACATCTTCCCACTGTAAGTATCATTTCAAGGCTCCACTGTCGAAGAGCAATAGCTTTCAGATAACCTAATGCTCAGATACGACTGCCCTTGACAGTCTTTGTAACTTAAGTCGGTGTTGAAACGTCGGTAATGATAACACGAGACCTCCCTAACGTCCTTTTCTGCAGTTGTTCCTGAAACGATGCAGACAACTGTGGTTAGCTTTGGAAATCTGTCAAACAAAAAAGGGAGTTTGGCCGGAGGCGAGAGGGGTGTAGCCTTGTTAAATCACATTGTCTGGGACTGTTAATGCGGCCTTACGTGCCATTTACTGCTGTCAGCGTTATACGCTCTTACCCCTCGAAACAGCGCCGTTCGCAGGGTCTTTAATTCCTCAGGAGTACATATACAGTGTGCGTATTTTGTTTTTGTTTTTTTTTTCCCCTCCCTCCTTTATTACTTTAGACGAGCAGCGCCAGGCTAGCCTGGATGAATGCGGTTCATTTTCCGGTTCTGAATTTCAAAGTAAAATTGTTTTAACTCCAGTAATTTAGTGATAGTTGACTCATTGGTTTATACAGTTATAAACTTTCTCAGATTACAGCTGGTCAAATATGAGGATTTGTTTGTCTGATCGTATGACCGCGAAAGTATTATTCCAGGCGAATGTACAAAAGAAGACATTTTAAAAACTATTATTTTACAAATTGAATAAATATAAATAATTAACAGGGTAAATGTTCATTAAAATAATAGTTGCACTGATGTATCAGTTGGTCACTGGTAATAAGTAACCTATGAGCAAATAAGATGACATTTACCAGTGGCAGTGGCCAGTGTTTATCTGTTGAGTCACATCAGTTTTGTGCTAGATAAATGTTCAAAGAGAGTGTGATAGGGAGCTCGGAAACTTTAAATCTGTTAAGGTATTTATCTGGAACGAAGATTACTTTGTTTTCCTGGCACTGAATGGAGAGGAAATGACAACAAAAATGAAATAAACCAAACAATATTGGCCAAATTTATATTTTAAACATTGCATTGGCCTAAAATGTTGGTGCATCCCTCATTGCTAGTTTCAGACCTACATATATCTTTGTTGGTATACAACGTGCTATTTGACATAGTAAAATAATTTACACTTTTTTATTTTTTTTTTTACAATACTGTCTTACATACTGTCTTGTTTCGTGACTCACTTTATTTTGAAAGTGGAGTGCATTATATGCTGTGTTTTTCTGGTTATGTCCATTTGACTTGATATATCAAAACCAGAGTCAGAGCTTCAGGTTATTCAGGCTATTTTACACTTGATTGCAATATTAACCTGTAATGACCCTGCACCTAACTACAGCAACCTACAGATTGTCCAGAGCAAGGAACTGTTTGTGTGAGCAGAGAACTTGTACACTGAAGTTGTGGTTTGTCAGTCTGTCTGTTGCATTACTTTTCATTAGTAATAACGAGAGTTTAACACCTGTAACATGACAAAGCTCTCCATTTGAGCCATACAGACTCCAACTAGGCTGGCTTTTATGTCCTCTGTGTCCAGCTTTTCAGTAGATCCACCAATCAAACGCTTGGGCTGATTTTTGGGTTAGTGTAGAGAAGGAAAGCTGGCCTGGCAGGATCAACTGCAGGCAAAAAAAGTCTTTACTTCTCAATAATTAGGGATAGTCATATAGTTTTTGCATACTCGTACATGGCATCTTCCATCAGTCCGGATCAGCCCACTAATACTGGGTTGTTCCTGCATAGGGATGTCTTTATAAGTCGTATTTTCCTTAGAAAAAATAAGCAGGTTTTAACATCATTATCAATCCTGAGGATGGACTTGATTAGCTGATGTTTGGTCTTTCAGGTTGCCCCAATGAGGACAGTCTCCTTGTGAACATAATTGAAGAGAGCAACTCTTTGTAGTCATTGTCGGCTGTGGCATAGCATTATCAGTTTAGACACACAGATTCTCATTTCTCTGTCAGGATGCTGACTCTGTAGCATGAACAGAGGAACAAATCTACTTTGATAAATCTATTTAAAAAGGCCCGAAATTGCGCTGCTATACAGTACAACCTGTATGTCTTCACTTTGATCTTAGAAGTGATAGAAGTGTTTAAGCTTCCTCAGACATAAACCTGCCATGCTATGTCTTTGTCAGTTTTATTGCATTTGTTGATAATTGCTTAGCTTATGCCATAATTCATGCTGAGCACTCGTTGCTCTTCCTTCAAAGCTTACATTCCTGTTGCATGTGTTGGTATTACATTATGAATGGCTCGCATTCCAGGCAAAATTATAGGATGTCGTCTTTCTCCTTTATTGAAAAGGCTTTAATAAATTCTTTGCGTTGTTGGATACTTTCTAGACTTAATGAAATGAATTTGCAAAGAATTCCTGAACACAAGGTTTTAAAGACTAAAACCTATGAGTAATAAGGAGTTAAACCCTTTATTTTGATCTTTCTACTTTGATTGTGGATAAAATATATGTTGTCTGATGTACAGTGCAGCTACTTAAGCAAATTTCAGACCATTCTTTCTTGAAAATGCTCCAGCAGCTGGGTGCAAATGTTAAAAATTGTGAGTTGATTTATTGTAAGTGCATGACAAGCTCCTCCACAGCCTGACATGAGCCCTGTTCTTTCCGCAAGCCATGAAATATCCAGTTTGTATTTGCTCCTCCTGCCGCTTGAATGGCATGTAGGTGTGACGGATCACTACGTCATCATCTCCCCGGCTCCTGTCGTGGATCGCTATCTTGCTACACTGGAATGCCACTGATTAGTCATCAAAGCCACCCACTGTCATGCAGTTTGTTGCAGCGAATGTTACTATAATCCAACCCTGCAAAAGGCAGCTGTTTGATGGAGGCAGTGCCAAGAGAGACATGACTAATAAAACTGTTAGTCATTTTTTGATTTATTGCCGTACAACACAAATAAGTGTTATAAAGTGATTATAAAGAAGCAGGTTCTCTGCTTGTTCCACAAAAGCAAACACTCTGTCCTGTTTAGTCTATAAGAGAGAGCAACTTCCTGCCTGGTTGGTAAGTGACAGAAGTTCTTATATATTTTCTGGGGCCACTCGATTAAAGGTTTTGAGAGTAAAAAGTAAACTCAGCTCTAAAATAAATCAGTCATCAATGGAGCGTGATTGACAGTCTGAATAATGTTCTCACCTTTCTGTTTTTGCTGTTTTATGTACAGTCTATTAATTGATTTCCTATATATACCTTATAAAAAGACTTTTACAATACTCTAACTAAGAGGAAATGAAAGCACAAATGGTAGTTTGAGTGTCAGTAAAGCTCAGTATTGATCGTATCCTAGGTATATTCGTCGAATGGTAGGAAGACTGGACAACCTTATTTGTGTTTTTTAAAAGTGAGGCTGGTTTAGGTTTAGGACCAAAAGAGGGCTGGATACTAGGATGCTGTTTATAGGGATCTCAGTTTTATCCGAGTGTAAATTAGGCAAATATGCTGACATATGTTTTTTTTAAATATCTGTTAGACAGTTTGTAATACTGGACAAGTTGGTGATTGTGGTGGTCTTCACTGGGACACAGAGCTGCTTCTCCTCTGTGTACTATTGGGCTGAAATTTGATGTCTCTGTAGTAGAGCCCGACTGATTTATCTGTGGGCTGATATTATTGGTCGATATTTGTTGATCTATCAGAATCAGCATTTGTATCGCCTGATAAATGAAAATTAAAAAAGTAAAGAAGAGATGGGCGAAACACCCTTCAACCATGTTATGAGCGTTGATGTTATTTGTCCACCAAAGGGCACTCTGCAACTTCACTGTTGGCAACACACCAGTTTTATAACACCACAAACACAACAACCACCTGATCCGAGCAGAGTTGGGCAGAGTGTCAATGAGTAAATAAATAACTACACATAGCAAATGTTGGGGAAATCTGCTTGTGGTTTGTGTTTCTGAAAGACAAAAAAAATATTGGCCAAAATATCAGAAGTGGTAGTATTATAGTGAAAATACAGTTGGTCCTAGTATTGAACCCTGAGGGACTCCATATTTTGATAAAGAGTAAGGAGAGACATGATCATGGTCTTCTCTATTAAATGCTGCATTTAGGTCCAGCAGCACAATGGTCAAACCATAACAGGTATCAGAAAAGACAGTCTACAAAAAGGAATGCAGGGTTCAGGAAAACTACTGCACCACAACAACAACAACAAATAAACTTTATAGACTCAGTCAGGCATGTATGTTGTGCATTAGGAAGCAGCTGAGTTGAATTAAATGTACTGAGTGACTCCTCAGCACAGCCCTGGTTAAGATGAAAGCAAAAGGTATTTTCTTTGACATGTCTAATTTTACATTAAACCCATATGTCAGTAGCAGAGGTCATGCTTGCAGATAATCCAGGAGAAATCTGCTTGCAGCGAGAATATGCTGTCGTTCTGTGCTTTGTCTACGCTCGGATGAATATTGAGACAGTGAGGCAGCACAAGAAGGTGAACAGCCTGTTTCTCCTAGGTCCCAACATAATAAGATTGTCAGTATACTGGATATGTCACAAGATGAGCAGCACCCTTTATTTTATTATACTATACTATGAAGATGGAAAACATTTGATTTCTACCTTAGGATCATAACACAGATATCTAAGTTTTTGAGCACGTGATATGAGTTTGTATTGTAGCAAATGCACTTTTTTCAAGCAAATATATGAAACACTACAGATTGAATTGTGAAGATTTTTTGTCTTATGATAGTAAACTGAGTCAGTTCTGTTCTGTTTATAGATAAAGAATGTTTTTCGTTCATTGGTTTGCTGAAATGATTAGTCTATCAATCAATATTTTGGCAAATGCTATGTTAAATATTAAAAACTAATTGTTTAGTTAAGTGATTTATCCTTGCAGTTCCAGGAATAAAATAATGATTAAACACAGAGCAGAAATTAAAGGATACTTTAGAAAAATGTCTTTTTCTTTTTTTCTTTTCAGGGAATGGCAGTAGAAACAGAAAAGTCTCCTTGTTTACCATGTAAAACATTGGTGAGATTCTGATCCAGTCTTATGCAGGATTCATGGTCCTGCGTTGGCAGGGTGGATCCAGAGAGCGGGATTGTAGGAATTCTATGTAACTCTTTTAGGTGTATATAAACATAAAATAGCCTGTCTCTTAAAGTAATTTGCACGCTGTTAGAACCATGATCTACACAGACAAGTTTAACTAGGGGTGTCAGTCCCTTACAGGCAACAATACAAGTATTTTAAAGGGATATGACCTCTCATCCAAGAATCTTCTTCAGTTCTAAAAACTATTGGAGAGTCCCAGGTAATTAACCCCTAGTGGGGTTGTTCCCTTGGAGGTGGTCCCGAGAGTCACCGACCCACCCTGTGACCCACCCTGTGAGTCGTTAAGGGTCACATCAGCCAAGGCGTGAATCGAGGCATGGGTCATTACTGTCACACCAAAATTAAGTCCAGTTGCCTTCATTGCAAGCACTTAAGACTGTTTTAAAGTGACATACAGCTCTACCACATTAACAAATCAAAGCATTTATTAAGCATGTTGGACATGCTTGTACCCGACTCTGGTTAAAAGGTGAAATAATGCTTCATAGTCTCACTGAAATGATACGCCCAGGCATTTCTTTTACCTGTCCTTGGTAACCTTTACCTTTATGTACATCTATACGTCTTTATTTAAATGAAAGCTCATTTAGTGATTAGAGCTGAAAAATTCTGATTTGGGGCAATGAGGAACCTCTCAGGTAAGATTATACCTAAGCGGAGCAGCTAGCTGTGTGTGTTCAAATCCAGTGGGCACCAGATTAATTCCATTACATAACATTTAGTCAGTCTTAAGAAGGCTACAAGTGAAAATGAAGACTTCAGAATAATCAGCTGCTTAAGCTTTCCAGGACTCAAAGACGTGTTATTAGATGATTAAAATGGACCCTTTAAGTATTCTTTAATATTCAGAAACACTTAGTTATAGCTGCAGCAGCGAGACCAGAGTGGAAACACTGCACGGCTGGTTATTACCTGACGCAGTAGCCTGCGATGTGATTAGATTAGAAAGGCAGGAAGTGTTTTGCAAGCATGGCTCCTCTCTTTTCATTACCACTTCCTCATTGCCAGTTTATCCTTTGACAAATATTGACTGGATTGAAGTTGTCGTCATGATGTAATACAAAGATAAAGTGAAACAGAAGTAGCTTTATTGTGTTTGTCTCTTGTTCCTGGACAGATTTTCTTTCTGAACTGTAAAAAGGTGCACTTTTCACCCAATTTATACCTTGGCATTAACGGAGCTGTTGAATAGATTACATAAACCCACACAAGATTAAACATTTCCATGGGGTGGGGTGCCAGGATTTTATATATGTACATGTCTTGGATCAAAGAACACCTTTTCATAGCACTAGATGTTGAAAGTGTAACACTTCTATAAAAAATAAACTCTTGTATTAAATATACATATATAGAGGAAGCCCTTATTGAACTACTTGATAACCATTAAGGCAAATAAGGCAATTTAAAGCTCATACCAGCATGATCTATGTTTGCCTAATTACATTATTATAAAAGCATGCCACCCCTTAAACACACCCCTGCTGTTCCACAGACTCAGATAAACATACATCTGTTCATAGAAAAAGAAGAAATAGTTCTTCTGTCTTAAGGTCTCCTTGAGGTCAACTTGACCTTCTGATGGGGTGTGAATAAAATATTTTCTGCACTTAGCAGCTTCTTGACAATATATTTTGACTTTCCCTTATGATAGGAGGCATCTTGTTCCATGTCACTGCAGTCTGCCCGCTGCCCAATGCAACTGTGTCAGAATAAAGAATCATTAAACACAATAGCACATAAAAATACAGGCTGATGTTGATGTTGAACATGGCTGAGTGGAGGCAGTGTCAGCTGAGATTTTGTCTTTGTCAAGTGAAAACCTTGTGATTCCAATCCAGGCTGTTTCCTTGTTTTTGCAGGCGGGGAACCCCTTGTGTAATTTTACAAATGAATGTTCTTTCTGTCTGAAAAGATGACATTTTACTGTCAAAGTTTCTTCAACGCCTACTGTTATTTGTACATCATTCTGAGGAAAACACTCACTACTCTGCACAAATACCTCTGGAATGCATCGGCTTACTTTCTTTATTTTACCTTTGGTGCACTGTGATCTGCAGCAGCTGTTAACTGTTAAGAGGCCTGCGATGGATTGCGCCTTTATGAGAACTTTATGAAATCTAAAGTTGGTCATATGTGGCCAGCATGGTGGGTATGATGTTATATAATTCGATGTTTTATAGCAGCGCGATTAAAGTTATAAATCTGTTGTATACTTACACAGATTTGTTTTATGATCATCAGGGGAAATCAGAGTTTTCTGTCACAGCTCTTTATTCTCCTGGTCTTGTGATTTGAAGTGTCACAACTCTGCTAGGCTAAGTGAGATTTAATGAAACAGAGTGTGTATAGACTTGGTTAAGGGAACCTCCTGTTGCATCTGATAATTAGCAAGTCAAAGAGGGTTTTTTTTTTGGTTTTTTTTGTACTGCGGAGTATAGCTTTATGGAGAGCGTTTTTTACCTCGAAGGGTAGAATACAGATGGGCACAGTCAGAAGCTTTTTTATAAACGGCCTCAACAACGAGTCAAATAAACATACATTTGGTCTCTCATCATGTTCTGTCATATCAGGCCATTCATATTTCTATTCCTACTTATTCTACAAGTGCAGATTTGGTGATTCCCAGTTCAAAATAAGCTTCATTTATCATTGTCTGGGCCTTGAGGCAGCCTCTCAATACATTCACGGTCTGAAACAAGCTGTTTTGGTTCTTCTCCCTTTAATACAACTTTCTTTTGATTGGCTGTCCCTTGCAAACAGAAGGTTTGAACAGTGGGTAGGTGGGGCTTCTGTGCTCACAATCAGAGCTGACATGATGATGTTTGGGATATCTGCATCATCTGGAGTTATGAAAGCTGCCTTTAACCCAGTGCTTAGAGCAGTCTGAAACCTGAGCGTTTGGCTCACAGGGATTACATAGACTGACCTCATTATTTAAAACTTTGTTCATGTTTAATAAATGCATCCACCATTATAACAGTAGAGATATGATAAAGCTTAATAGGTCAGTTTAAGTAATTTTCTCCCCCAGAAGACACTATGCAAGTGTTTTTCAAGGACTAGCTCTGCCAGTAACATTTGAATCTAAATATGGATTTCTGCTTGCAAGTTACATGCATGTCATGGATGTCCCACAGTGTGTTTTATTAACAATTTACGTCGTTAATATTGTCACCCAACAAGGACGCAGTCGCTTTACTTTTGCAGTGTTGATGCCTCTCAAGGTATAGTGGAGATGAAGGCCCTTACATTCAGACTTTTTAGGGGCTAGCACCAGTTCTAGATGAGCACAGTAAATACTACTCTTCTTTTTTTTCTTTTTTTTTTTTTTCAAAGTTGCACACAATAAATGAGAAAATGCAAACACAGACATTCTTCTACATTGCCATTTTTAAAATGTAACCCGTAGCAGTCGCATAGCCCTGCTGTCCCCTTAGTTATAATCTTATTATTTTGGCTTTCTGGAGGCTAGAGCGTGTGTACAGTTTGGATAAAGACAAGATCTTTGGTTGTGTACTTTCCTTGCACACCAGTGGCTGAAGAGGCAGTGAATGGATGAGCAGAAGAGGCTGGAAGGGAGGAGAGGTAGAAAGGGATGAAATGAGTGAAGGATGGAGGGAAAAATGTATCAAAGGCTGATGGAGAGGAATGATGGTGGGAGTTAGGGTTAATGCCCTTTTACATTCCCAGATGAGGATTAGCAGTCACAAGTTCTGTGGCTGTTCCTGACCTGGCCTGGATTTTGAAGGCCACTGCTGCCTCCTGGATCCTTTAATATGCTCACAGACTCAGTTGTGGACAAATTCTCTCACTTACACGACAAACGCAGCAATAAGTGTATTTATTTGTTTGTTAAAACCTTCAGCTGACAGCTACATTTATTAACCCGTGACTGAATGAGCATGCACGGTATCCGTAGCAAACCGATGATGTGGCTGGGATTGCATTTTGCTTAATTTATGTCCTGCATTGATTGGCACAGTGATACATGTATGGGACAGGCCTTGTTGGTGCTTGGCCACACAACTGTTAAAAGTCCTGTTTGGTACTCGATACTATGTGCAGTGTCAGCATGCGCACAGTGTGACTGCAACAGACTGCTATGTTAGTAGCATGATCTTAACTGTTGATTTCCAAACAGTCTTTGACATTCTGGCAGTACCAGACCATTGTGCTGCCCCACAGCTTTCTCCACTGTCTAAAACGAGCTGATTTATCTCGCTTCCTCCTCCCTTTAATTCAGCTTTTTCCTTATTGGCTCTTCCTCATAAACCGAATATTTGAACAGCAGGTGGGTGGGGCTTCTTTGCTCACATTGCCCACATTGTTTTTAGTTGGAAAGCTCAAAAGTTTGGTTCTAAAGCTTCCTGAAATAAAGACGTTGCTTAGATATTTCTCCGGACAGACCAGGTTTGTCATACTGTAGTAATTAGCCTTGAAAAATCCAAGTTCATCTTGAATTTTCAGTTATTTTTCTGCTGCTTTGACTGGACAAGGCTGGATAACAGTTCAATTCAATTTTATTTATATAGCATCGTTTCACAACAGTTGACTCAAGGTGCTTTGTATTGTAAGCTTTAGTAGCCACAATATATATTGAGAGAGAAGCCCAACAAAGAGACGATTCCCTATGAGCAGCACTTGACGATGGTAGGAAGGAAGAACTCCCTTTTTAAAAAGAAGAATCCTCCAGTAGAACCAGGCTCAGAGAGGGGCAGCAATCTGCCACAATCGGTTGGTGGGTGAGGAGAAAGCAAAGAGAAAAACTGAGAGCATACAGTGGTGTGAAAAAGTGTTTGCCCCCTTCATGTTTGTCACACTTAAATGTTTCAGATCATCAAACAAATTTAAATATTAGACAAAGACAACACAAGTAAACACAAAAATCATGAATTAACTGGGATTAACCACATTTTTTAGAAAGCTGAGTTCAATTTTATCAGCCACTCCCAGCCCTGATTACTGCCAGACCTGTTGAATCAAGAAATCACTTAAACAGAACCTGTCTGACAAAGTGAAGTAGGCTGAAAGATCTCAAAAAGCCACAGATCATGCCACGATCTAAACAAACAGCTGAGAAACAAAGTCATTGACATCTATCAGTCTGGAAAAGGTTACAAAGCCATTTCTAAGGTTTTGGGACTCCAGTGAACCACAGTGAGAGCCATTATCCACAAATGGAGAAAACTTGGAACAGTGGTGAACCTTCCCAGGAGTGGCCGGCCTACAAAAATTACTCCAAGAGCGCAGCAGCAACTCATCCAGGAGGTCACAAAAGACCCCAGATCAACATCTAAAGAACTGCAGGCCTCACTTGCCTCAGTTAAGGTCAGTGTTCATGATTCAACAATAAGAAAGAGACTGGGCAAAAATGGCATCCATGGGAGAAACCAAGGAGAAAACCACTGC
>VUQI01034718.1:2771-13503 GCA_015106735.1 Paratilapia polleni
GGGGGGCTACGAGGAGCCGTGGGGAAGCTACAGATGTTATTCACACATTCTTATAGTAAAAAGTGGGAGAGGCTCCTGCTTTATTCTCATCTCTTTGCTGCAGGTGCATTGGTAAGAGCAGGGTGCCTGAGCTGAAAGCCTTCGTACAATAACAGCTGCCCTTGATGGCAATGCAGCATGTGCTCAGCCAGAGATGCTTCTGTGTCGACTCCCATGATGTATCTCTGCAATATATATATATATATATAGAGAGAGAGAGAGTTGTTTTTTGTTTTTTTACTCAGAACCCTTATCGATTGCACAGCTAGCTCTTGCAGGAAGATCTTTATATGTGCAATAGCACTATTTTATTCAGCAGTCAACTACATACAAGATTGAAAATGATACACTCATAAATAAAACATTATGTTTGCAAGATTATTTGCCAGGCCTCTGTAATCTGTATTCTGAAACAGCCTCTGTGCTCTTAAACACCCAAAGACAGAATTCAACACCTTGGGAAATAGATGTAAGTTTTACAGCGTTCACACTTAGCCTACCTTAGTATAAAGAGGGAAAGAGCTTTAACAACCTACCATCTTTTCTAAAGCTGATTGATTAACAAAAAAGATGTATAAAAAAACAAAAAAAATACAAAGCAACTTGTGGTCTGAAACCATCCAGTTATTCTGTTCAGCTTCTGTGGCTGCAGCATGGATTGCCAGAGGCGGTCATGGATATGATGCAGAAGCTGGCAACCTCGCTGTGATTGTGAAGTTGCTTCACCCAGCTGTGGAGGAAACAGACAAATTTCTTCTGCAGGCATGACTGCCATGAAGAAGTACACCATAAGGACGTCATATGATTTTATTTAACTCTCAATTGCCATAGAGAAATGGTTCTGCAAAGATATTCTGCTAGTAAAATAGTATTTCTATGATAATGTGGACAGTCCTCTAAGGTTTTAGTTAGGTTGTGCATTGGTTGTGTGTAAGTGGCTGTAAAAATGAACACGGGAACAATGAAATGCCAAAAACTGCAGTTCCTGGAGTGGCCACTTGAGGCTTGAGGTTCCAAAAGTGACCCAGTACCCACAAACCTCAAGGTTGAAACACCCAACCCAAAACATGTTTATCTTTCAGAATAATTTCCTCCTTTGTCACAACTGTATGGGGCATGATTTATTTTTCTGTAACTCACCTGTTTGGACTTTGTGAAGGCTTAAAGTTAAGGGCGTGGCCACTTTAATTAACATGTGTGCCTACACAGGTAGCTGTAGTCAATAGCTATGTGCTGGGCATCACCTCTGCTAGTGTGAGTCACTGAACTGGACCTCTCTGCCATGTTTGTGCTGTTGGCCTCTTTTGGAAATGTTTTTAAATAGAATTTCCTGGCAAATAATATGGCTTGATGAGTCCAAAACCAACAAATGACTTCAGGGAGGCTACGTCCATCTTTTATATACAGTCTATGGATGTGACGTCACTTTTGTGAGGGTGACACGCTTCTCTGTCTGGCAATCTGATGGACGAGTCTGGGTTTGGCGGTTGCCAGGAGAACAGTTCTTGTCTGACTGCATTGTGACAAGTGTAAAGTTTGGTGGAGGGGGGATTATGGTGTGGGGTTGCTTTTCAGGAGTTGGGCTCGGCCCCTTAGTTCCAGTGAACGGAACTCTTAATGCTTCAGCATATCAAGACATTTTGGACAATTTCATGCTCCCAACTTTGTGGGAACAGTTTGGGGATGGCCCCTTCCTGTTCCAACATGACTGCGCACCAGTGCACAAAGTAAGGTCCATAAAGACATGGATCATAAAGACATTGGTGTGGAAGAACTTGACTGGCCTGCACAGAGTCCTGACCTCAACCTGATAGAACACCTTTGGGATGAATTAGAGCGGAGACTGCGAGCCAGGCCTTCTCGTCCAACATCAGTGTCTGACCTCACAAATGCGCTTCAGGAAGAATGCTCAAAAAAATTCCTATAAACACTCCTAAACCTTGTGGAAAGCCTTCCCAGAAGAGCTGAAGCTGTTATAGCTGCAAAGGGTGGGCCGACATCATATGAAACCATATGGATTAAGAATGGGATGTCACTCAACTTCATATGTGTGTGTACCCTGCCTCTCGCCCTATGGCAGCTGGGATAGGCTCCAGCCCCCACCCGCAACCCTGAATAGGATAAGCGGAAGAAAATGGATGGATGAATAATACACTATACAAGATAAAATGATCATTCTTGCTGCTGACCCGAAGCAGATGCCTTACCTCGTTCAAACTGGGCCACATTGAGGCTTACAGATAGGTTATTGTTCTGTGACATCTTTACATTTAAACAGAGCCAGGATAGTTGTCTTCCTCCCATTTTCCTGTCTTTATACAGCGTTTAGTCTGTTTCCCCACCCTCAGTTCAAAAGAGTAATGTGAAAATTCTCATCTGTATATGAGTCATAGCAGACATTTTGACTGCTACGAATAACATTAACAATAGTCCTATTATGTTCAAATGCTTCAGTAAGCCTTGGCTGCTACTGTGTGACAGTGTGACAGTGAGTCAGTGTGCACAAGGACCCTGAAACTGAAACTGAAGCAGCTAAATGGCATTCAGCCAGGATTATTTGGGTTTTGTAACACAAAAGCCTGTGCATGAATTAAATTACCTTTTACTTCTTAAGCATAAAAATTCTCATCTAGGGAAGCAAAAAAGCCCATAACAAATCTTTGTATATCTGACAAAAGCTGAGCAAAATCACATCTTCCAATTAACCTTTTTGAAACCTTTTTTGTGTGGTTTGCTTGTGTGATTGAAGAATGAAATTTGCCGCATGTTCCCTTCAGTGATAGGTTAGTGTTTGCGGAGCAGCGGCTGAGGCTGAGCAACCTGCAGCTCCCAGCACGCGCATTTGATAACGCACTCTTTCAGAAGGAGATTTTCTCTCCGGTCGCTTCAGAGCTGACACTTTAATCCAACCTGACAACAAACTGTTTGTCGACATGTTTGGTGTGTGAGTTTTACCCTGTGCTGTGTTGTTCAGTTTTTCATTTTTATGGAAAAAGCAAAGAATTTATTTTGTGTTTAGAGTGAGACGAACTCACAGCGTGTCATAACTCATGATGATATTCATGAATATTTCAACCGTGGGATATTGAGTTACATTTACTGTGGCTTTATCCTGCATACACTGCATTCTAAGGAGAAATGGCTGACCTAACTGATGACTTAAAAAGTGGTTGTGTAGCTTGTACATTACATATAATGAAGCCACCAAGTGAGCTACAAGAGGCTGGGGGAGGAGCGGCTAAAGAAGTTGGTGGACCACCACGGCTACACAATGTTCAGTACCCTTCTTGGCCCCCACTGTGATGCAACACACATTACCTATTTATTTATGTAAGTGTGAAATGAAATTGAGCATTTTGAAACATCGCTATCTTATTCACTTAAAATAAATATCCTTGAAAAGGATAAAGCGTAGAAACAAAATATTCCAAATTGGATTGAAGGAACATGTTAAATCCTTTAAAATGGCCTTTGAATTCCACGTTAGATAAATAAAACACTGCACAGCATTGTTATGGGCTTTTGGCAACACAATCCATCTTAATTTTTGATGAAAGCCTATGGGCTGTCTGGTATAGAGCGGCAAAGCTGCACACAGCCTGCATATTTACTTCCAGCTCATTTATTCTCATTATGCAGCCCCACAGACGTCAATGAGGGGATTTCTGCCCCACAGTGATGTTCTGTGATACAGAAGGAGAGACTAAGAGAGAGAGAGAGACACTGAGAGAGAGAGAGAGAGAGAGAGAGATGGGGGAACACATCAGGAAAAACAAGACGGAAGCAGGGCGATGGGGGGTGCATTCATTCACGCTCTGAACTTTGACACCTTTGACAGAGGTACCCTCTGTTTTCAGAGCCTACGTTGACGGCACCAGCTCATTCTTTTGGCCTCGCTCAGTCTCCGTTGGAAATTTCACATTCACTGTCACATAATAAGGCCCTGCCCTGTCTAGCTGGGGAGGTACCATGATTTCATATCTTGGTGTTGCTTCCCTTTAGTAATTATGGTTAATAATGCCAGCAAAATGCCACTGGAGAAATGGTGCAGTCTCAACATATTATTTCTGAATGGAGGAGCATATCTGAGAGATAATGATTATGGTGGTTACGATGATCAGATCTTTCCCTATGCTGGAAAAATAATCAGTGCTTTGATGAAATTATTTTGCTTTCTGTGAGAACTTCTTTTCAGATATTTAAATTTAATTTTCTTTACTGTTTAAATCCGGGCTAATTTGTGGTTAGAGAAAGTGTGGTTCAGTCAGGATCAAGATTGTTATTTTTATCTGCAGTAATTTACATTTGGCTCCATGGCTCAGTGTGTGGGACCTCCCCGCCCTTCCATGTGCACACTAGGAGAGCCGGAGAGGGGGAGAGCAGCAACAAGACCCCCTTACAGAGCACAGCAGGCATCAATGACAACAGACATTGACTGACACAGATTAGGTCAAATACAGCATGAAAGGAGGAGCTGGGCTGGAGGTGGGTTGCAAAGGAGCTTGCAGGTATGCAAAGGCTGTGGGCAGGTTAAAACAGAATTAATAGTGTTACCTAGATGTGATGCGTAGAAGGACATCATCTGACATCAGCTAATGTCTATTCTTTATTTATTAAATTATTATTTTTATCTTTTTTTTGTTCTTAAATAATTCGGATTGTTTTCTTTATAATTTTACTCATTGTACACCACTTTGGTCAACGTCTATTATTTTTAAATGTGCTATATAAATAAACTGACTTGACTTAATGTTGGCTAGCATTAACATCATCTAATCTGCTGGGATTACAGTTGAGCTTGACTTTGTAGCCTGCCTGAACTAAAGATATGCTCGATCTTTATACTACAGTAAAAGCCCCTTCAGCAGCAACACTATGGACAAAAGTACTGAGCCACCTACACATTACACCTACAGGAACTGCTCAGCCATGGAAACCCATGCCATGAAGCTCCTGGCGTACAGTCTTTGTGCTGACGTTAATGCCAGAGAAGGTTTGGAACTCTACAGTTTCTGAGTCAGCAGAGCGTTGGTGACTTTTATGCACTATGTGCCTCAGCACTCTGTGTCCCTGCTCTGTAACTTTATGTGGTCTGCCACTTTGTGGCTGAGTTGCTGTGGTTGCTACACACTTCCACTTTGCAATAATACCACTTACAGTTGATGGTGGAATATCTAGAAGGGAAGAAATCAACTGACTTGTTGCAACAGTGGCGTCCTATTACAGCACCACGCTTGAATTCAGTGAGCTCTTTAGAACGACCCATTCTTTCACAGACAAACTGCAAGGCTGGGTGCTTGATTTTATACACCTGTGGCAATGGGACTGAAAACACCTGAATTCAGTGATTAGTGGACCAATACTTTTGTCCATATAGTGTACTTTAAGAATGACTGGCTACATCTGATTACAGTGTAAGGTACAACAAATTTGGCCACCTTGATGAGGAGTTGAAGAAATTCAGTCTTTTAACTCTAACTTTAAACATGTCCTTCACCACACTGGACATGTTCATTTTTGTTCTATCACTCCTCTTTGAAAGTTAAAAGCAATCCCCTAACAAATGAAATTGTTAAAATGCATTTTAAATGAATACTTGCAGCCAGTGCCAACTTCTGTGACAAGTACCTTGCATTTCCTGTGACTGCTTCAGAAAAAAATCCCCCCCCTTGTTTCCTCATGAATGGTTTTAATATGAAACAGTGGCCATATGATGTTTTAGCAATATTACAGTTCTGGTTTGGCTCTGGAGACTCAACAGTAACCAGTGAGACCAAATAACACTGGACTGCCTGCATTCCTTCCTGTTAATCTTACGTGTGTTGGAAGCAATTTAAAGCCACTGCAGGAGAGGCAGACTGCACCATTTATATTGGTTACCATTATATACAAAGGTAATTACAGAGTGTAAATATATTTCAAGGCTATTGGTGGAAGTGTCAAACATAAATCGTTAATTTTTTTTTTTTAAGTGGATCTATTATGCTTTTCCCTATTTTCTGTCATACATATACTGTTACAATGATGGATGTTCATGCTAAACATGGTTAAAATTTCAAATAATGAGGTCAGCGTATGTGCAAGTAACCCCTGTGAGCCACAAGCTCAGGCTTCAGACTGCTCTACACGTCAAAGAGTATGGATATCCTTCTTAATATGGTCATCTCAGCCCCACAGCTCAAACCTTCTATTTACAAAAGACAATCAATCAGAAGAAAGGAAAGGAGAAGGAAGCTAAAACTTGTCTGAGACAATGGACGAACTGAGAAGCAGGTAAAAAAAAAGAAAAAAAAGAAGATAATTCTGAACTGTGAATCATGCAAAGCTACTTTACTAGAGTACACAAATAAAAATACAGAACTGGAAAGAAGCACAATAGGTCCACTTTAGTGACTTCTGTTGTGGTTTCACTATACTTGATCAAACAACCCACATCATGCTTTAATTTAAATTTGGTTAAGCATCTGTTAATTGGAGCATGTTACATCAGCTTTTTCCAGTCGAGCCCAGTCCGCCTCAAACCTGTGAGTGTAAACAAACATACAAGACAGAAATACAGAAATCGCTCATGTGAAATAACTGCAATCGTTCATCATAAGAAGCTGAAAATAGGCGTCTTCAGGGGAAAAAAAAAATAGGATCTGAAAAAACACGAACACATTTACAACATCATATGACATAATTCAACTTCTAAACCAGACCTCCTAAAGGTCAGGTGAGAACTGGGCCTTTAGCTACTGTAACACATTTAACACTTATAGATGAGCCGATTCCTGCAGAAAAATAGGAAGCAGATGTTCCCACCAAATCTAATTTGATTTAATAAGAGCACTCACTGTAACACAGAGCACCTCACAAAGGTGTCTTGTTACGTTTATTGCTCAGTCAAGCCATTGTGTAATCCATTCAGCGGGATTGTGATACCCTAAATCAGGTTATTTGGATTCAAGTCAATCTGTTCATTTCCCTTCTTTGTGTAACAGAGAGGTCTCGGTCTTGCCTCTTTGGTGCCAGTTGGATGAAGATGAATCCATTGTGAGAAAGACTGTGAGATGACCTGGCTCAGAAGCCTGTAGTTACCTGTAGCCATATTGTGGCTGTTCCCCATTCAAGTGTCCACCATATGTGAAGCAGTTAGCCACGGGAAAGTCCCTGTGCCAGAGTTCGCTCTAGGCTCATGCCCTGCACTGTGAAAGTCCTCCTTGACTGGTAGTTTGCAAACGTAAAGTTTTTTTTGATTTTTATTGTGTTCCAGTAAGTTCTTTTCTACCATAACCCAAACAGTTTTACGTAAATATTTCTTGAATTCTGATGTGGACCTGTCAAAAAAAACCAACCCAAAACAGCCAAATAATCGGCCATCCATACAGCCCACAACGTGTGTCTGTTGTTTGCTTCTACCATCTGAAAAAAGCTTTTTCACATAAAATGACCTCAAATGACCATTGGTTTGCAGCAGGCTGAAGGTGGCAAAAACAGTTTCAGTTTTTTGAGACTGGAGTTCAGCTTTCACCTGGGGCCACTTTTAAGTTCTGCTTTCACTTTTGGCTTTTGTGTTTTTTTCATTTTCACTGACAGTTTCCATTTAAGCAAAAAAAAGTACTTGCTCCTGGGAAGAAAAAGCCACAGCTTTATGTTAAGGGCTCCATTCTCTAGGGTGCCAAGTTTCACCCCAACTGATGATGATGATGTTGACACTGGCTCAGATTTTACATGCACTTATTCACACAACCACTGGGTGTTGCTTAACTTTAAACCGTAACTATAGTGTTTCATACCAGCTTTTGCAAACGGCAATATCCAGGCATTTTCTATGAGAAGAGTCTCACAGCCATACATGCTCTGGAGGCTCTTAAGAGGAGGAAAGAAGCTGGACAGGGTTTGTATGTTTGGTATATACTACAATCCATCACAGACCACGGAACAAGTGACAGGCTGACATTCATATGAGCGCAGAAGATGGATGTGTAAAAGGAGAAAGGAGACACTCCCTTGAGATCAATGAAACAATATAGGTTGTTCCTCTGTGAGTCACAGTTCCTTTCTCTGTCATAAAAAACCCCCAAAAAAAAACGTTTCCTTGTTTCACCAGTTTTAAACACCTCATACCATCTGCAAACAAGATGGTCTACATTACTGACCAACCCACCCGGTCAGACACGACCCAACGTGAGCTCCTAGACATTACCGACAATGGGCAGAGGCTCTTCCCACTTTATCATTTACAGGTTAGAAATCAACCCCATTCCTGTCTGTGGGTCTGAGGTTATTGGATAAATTGATTTCTAGCTGACCTTTGCTGGCCGCTCCACTGATGCAAAGAGTTCTTAATGATCTTGTGCTGTCAAAGGTGCTGAAATCACATGTCCCTACAGACACCATTAGTCTACAATACACGGGCTGACATTATGATGAAAGCGGTGAAGGCAGCTGATCTGCAGCAGGTTGACACAACAATATGAACACCTGTTACTGCAGTGTAATCCAATACAAAAGCCATGCACTGAACATGAGACTTCAGAGGGCTGCTGATTCAACCTTATGGTAACTTTTGAAGCTGTAAACTTTGGTGTCGCTTTTGTGTCTGTGTTACATTGTAAGCTGTTTTGATTGCACCGAGACTTTGGAATGCCCTCCCAAGTGACCTCAGACAAGCATCAGCTGTAATTGTTTTTAAATCTAAAGCTTTTGGAAACTGCTCATCTCTGGAACTGTGGTTGGAGGATTGGTCATTGTTGTGTTATTTCATGTAAATATTGCGAATGTGTGTAGCCTCAATCTTTTAGGAACCCGTTTGTTTTATTTTTTATTTTATTGTGAAGCACTTTGGATTTAAATGTGCTATAAATAAAATTTACTTACTTACTTATTAAAGCACTGTGATAAGCTGCATTTTTAGAATGTTTTTGTGCCTTCAGCTTCTCACAAATTTGCTGGTTTATCAATATCACATATCTGTAGACGTGACACTTTTAGTGATACTAACACCATTTTAAGATAAGTTTTAGGTTAAAAAATGACTGTTGTATCTGCCTTTTAGTTTGGTTTAGTCAAGCCAGCAGTTCACTTTAATGCTTAAGTTCAAATGTATATTTTTTAGATAATTTTAAAAATGATTCCTTATTCTTTCAGCAAAAGTAATTCACTTAAAATTCTCCCTTGTCATTCACTGAAGAATCCTCAACTTTTGAATAAAGCTACATGTTTAACTAGTGATGTCTCATACCTCAGTAAAAACTAGATGTGGTTCCAACTTTCTGCATCACACTTTTGCTGATCTTAATCTCAGATTTAGGCTGAGCACAGAGAAAGGCTCTCCCCTTGAAAATACATAGGGAAAGTCACACAACTGTAAGAAAAAAAAAGAGGAGATTTTATTTACATTTTAGAGATTTTTTTAACTCTTTGGATACTGTTACCAGCCTCAATACTCAAGTATTCTTCAGATTTTATTGGAATCCACACCTACTCTAAGACATAGACGCAGTCTCTTACCTTAAAAGCTTAATGAAATCATGAAGAATGCACAACAGGGCTCTAGCCAAGCCTGAGACTGGCTGCGGAAAATATGTGGGGAAATAAACGAGAAACGAAAACTGCACCCCCTGTTATTACTGTATTATTCAGGTGCCCTCAAGTAGGGCGGTGAACATCTAACTGGAAACAGGAAATGGTTGAATGGCTAAAGGGAAGCTTCAAGAAGACAGTGGCAATACTTGATCTTTTTTTTTTTTTTCCAATTAGTGAAGCGTAACAAACAGCAGGTAATGAAATTGGAAAAACCATGGCACTGAATGTTCCCTAGACTCAAACAGAGAGAGAGAAGGACTGACAGTGTTTCTTACACATGTGGGTAATTAGAATGGATAAGCATTCACTGTAATTTCTCTCTGTGTGTGTTTGTGTGATTGCATTGTAAGTGTGTGTGCAGTTCTGCTGATGCAGTTTTCAGCAATGCTCAGTCTCCAGGCTGCTGGTTAAATGAAGTAACTATATCAAAGTTAATAGTACAGTCTGTTGTTATAATTTTACATGAGTGTTTACATCTTATAGGTCTTTTTAATTTCAGATATGTACATGTGTAAAAAAAAAAGTAGTTATCAATAAATATAGTCAAAAACTGCATTACACTTCTGGTTTTATTTAGGTCAGTGTAATATGTTTTTCATATCCTAACAAACGCTGTCTGATGGGAATAGTCATCAAACCAGCTATGCAGTGCACTGCACTAATCTAACATGAAGCTACATAAAACACAGCATGAGCAAACTGTAAACATAGTGGAACAAACACAGCTCAAATCTTATGCATGTTCGGTCACCATGAGTTGTTCCAACATTCATAAACTTTTGGTACTGCAAACCCAGAACTTCTCTGACAGTCCCCCCCGCCTGTGCTTTCACAGTCATACAGTACGGTAACATGTAAATCTCTCTTAAATTAAACAGTACTTTTCCCCACTGCTGACACTAACTGCAACCATATGATCGATTTAGGGCTGCACAGTTGTGCTTCACAGCAAGAAGGCTCTGGGTTCACACCTGTTGGCCTGTTACCGTGTTGTTCTCTGGGAGCTCCAGAGGTGCTGGTGATTCTGAATTGTGGTGGGTTTTAATGTGAAGGCGGTGTCTATCTCTCCTGTCTCTCCTGCCCTGTGTTGGACTGGGGGGGGGGGGGGGGGTTTTTGGGGGTT
>VUQI01034718.1:18390-34961 GCA_015106735.1 Paratilapia polleni
CCTGTTTTGGATAATTGTTTTTTTTTTTTTTTATTTTTTTTTTTTTTTTTTTTTTTTTTTTTTAATGATACCTATGATTGGTTCAGAGAGGAGATAGAGAGGGAGGAGGGTTTGAATTTTTTTCTCTCTCCATGCAGGGGATGAAGGTGCAAAGATAAGAGGTGGTGATCATCAGAATCAAGGTTTATTTCTTATTTAACAGGCCACTGCATCATCAGGGCCACTGGGCGAACGTGATCAATGGTTTCTCGTGCTGCACGGACAATTAATCAGGAGTTAATACTGAAGGACAAACCCGCAGAGAGGTCAATGTTATCTTGTATGTTCAGTGCTTCTTTTTGCAGAAGAAGGGGATAAGAGGTCAGTCGCTGGCGACATGCTGCACACATCCCTGTCTGGAGGTATAGTTCAGCCTGTCAGCGCTCTTTTTCTGTAGTACTGAGGCTGCTTTCTCCCAAATGGAGCATTTTACTCAGACATTATTTGCTGCCAGCTCCAGAGCTTGCAGTGCTTTCATATCTTTTATAGTGTTTTCTGTTTACACGCCATCATTCAGAAAAAAAAAGTCTCGTCATTGTTATGTACAAGCAAAGACATTTACACACATCCTTCACTTGTATTGTTATTATCCTTACCTTCGGGCTGTTTGTGAATGTGTTTTTTATGGGAATTTTTTTTTTTCTCCTCTACTGGAGTCAGAGCAAAGGCAGTGACATGCAGTGTTCTTCTGCCTCGTCTGGCTTCAGAATTGTAATTTTTATGTTTAATTAATCAACTTAGATTAGGCTCACATGAAAACCATAGCCAATAATGAGAACCAGAAAAGGGGATGTTTTATGAGAGGAATTCTAATCCTAATGTGCATTGCTGTCAGCTCCAAACTCATTTTTCCAATCATATTGTCCCGGTTTTTGCATGCTCGCTCAGATTTATAATGCCGCTTCTGGATCACAGGCTACATATCCATCCAAATTCAATGTTTATGTTAAAAACCTTGGTGAAAAGGGCAACACAACCATAAGATTCTCCAAGGAACACCGAACATGACAGATATGCCTCAAATAGCAAGAAGTTATTGCCCTTAAGTCAGTGAGAGTCAGGGATGATTTCCATTTCAATTGCAGTCTCAATTTGGGATAAGTCATGCATACAGAGGTAAGAGGAACAAAGAGCATAGGAATAAAAGTGACAAATAGAGAATGGAACAGAAGAGCCTGGTATCATTGGCTTTGTGTCCCATGAAGGGTATTGTGTGGATAAGGTTACAAGGGGACCCTTGGGACATGAAAGTGAAGGGCGCCAAGGATGAGAAAGGACACACTTGACAAGCAGGGGACACAGAGGGCATACCAGGCTGGATATGAAACACACCTAAGACTATGATTCTGTGATGTGTGTCAGTCAGTTTGTTGGAATTGCTCCTCAAATTGCTTGTTTTGCATAAAGAACAGTCCCAGAAACCCTGTTCAGTTTGCAGGCAGCGATATAAAACAGAGCAGCATATCCTCACATTTGAGATGCTGAATGCATATTACCATTTTGACTTAATGAATGATGTTGATATGTATAATAAATATATAATAAAGAATTATGTAGAGAAAAAAAAACAAGAATACAACTAGAGTTTACAACTACGTTACCAGTTTTTTGAAGGTGCATTTAGTCGCAACAATGCTTTGAGCTAAACAGTGACAGTGCTAGCATGCTGATTTATCCATCTAGGGTTAGGGTTAGGGTTAGGTAGAGTGTGTGGCAAACGTCCATTCATCTTTTATAGAATTTTCACCATTTTTTGGAAAACCCAAATGGAAAAACTCTTAACAGAAAATGTGAATGCCAAAATGAATGAATGCGATTTGATTTGAAGAGTTACAACTTGTAGTTCAGGATTTAGCTGAAACAAAACCCAACACTAAAAGCAACCCTGAATAGGTCATCCTTGACCTGAAGGATGTTAAGTGGTAAAGGCCTGTTAAAGGCATTCAGCGCAGCTCAGTTTGCTTTCTCTTATATTAGTTTTAAACATCATTGGCAAATGGGGGTTCAGTTTCTCATGCAGTGCCCCAAATTCTCTTGGCATATTCAGAAAAAAAATCGGACATTTCACATGGTACCATATACATTCTGAAGGAGGTCTCTCTAAAAGTAGGTGAGTAATACGTGTCTGTTTGACAGTGTGCTGCGAGGGCAGCAGTGCTGTATGTCCAGATACTTCCCCCGGGACCTCATTACATCGTGTTGGGCTCCGTTGGGTACTGTAAGTGGACTGTTGGGAGTCCCAACACGGTGAAGCCCCATGTATGTTGATTTGGTGTGAACATACCAACCCAGTGTCTGCTCTGCATATTAAGAGCCTGTTTACTGGCCCATTGAGGCCTGGAGTCAAGCACAGTAGTGTTATCCAAATGGAAGATTAGAGAGCAGATCAGGCACAATTAGAATCATGGAATAAAGAGGCAGGGCTGAGTGGTTAATTTGCTAAGTGGGCTAACATGTGCAAAAAGTTTAATCCCTTTCTGTTGCAGCATTTAAATTGCTCTATTTGTCTAAACTGTCATTTAGTTTTGTTCATAGGTGGAGAATGTACAGATGGCAAATGGCCCAGTCATTTCATACTTATAAGGATACAATATTTCATAGATCTTTTCACCTTTTTTTTTTTTTTAATTTTGAGGAGGCATATGCTTTAGGGGCTCTTTTTGTGTTAGTTCTTAAGTAGTTATGACAAAACTAATTCATATTTTCAGTTTTTGAAGTTTGTGATATTTTCTAAAAGTCTTTGCAGATGCCCTTTAGGGCATTCCGCAGAGAGCCAAAACTCAGCATGTCCATTTCGTAATGTACTCTCCCCCAGACAGAGCAAATGATGAGTGAAAGAATCTTGCCAAGCTGGTATGAATCCAAATGAATTCATCAGCTTGGGGGAGCTCCGAACTCCATTTTTACAAGTGTGACCCACAGACCACCAGCTATGAACCACAGACCTCCTTGACCTCATTATTTTTAAAGCTCCAGATTTTTGAGGGCAGAAACCAAGACTTCTTGCAGTGCACATTTTTATGACCTCATATTGGATTGCAAACCATCTCACCTTGTAACATTTCCTGCGGTTTACAGTGGAGTTCTAATGAGTATCAAGGGGGAGGTTTTTTTTTTTCTGGCAAAATAAGATCAGTCAGGTCTCATTCTGTTTAGGTAGATCTATTAGGATGTTTAGACATAAAGAAAATAGCTTGGTGCTAAATTACTAAAAATTTTAGTCACAAATTGCCTCATTTGGAGACACACGAGGGCAGTGGTAGGGTAAGTACAGTTTAATTGCATTAGCTAATCAGTATTATGCAGACTTTTCTGAACGCAACTGCAAAAGTGTAATGCTCATTATGAAATGCCAACCAGATTAGCATCCACTTTAATTGGAACTCTTTCCCTTTTAGAAAATAGTATGCAAACACTTTAATGTAGAAGCTGGAATGTCTTGGAAGACAGTAGAGGTGGTAGATTAGAGTATGGAGTAACTTGGGTTAGGGATAGTTTTAGGGAATGCTGTACATGGGCTTGTTTCTATGAACCCTTATTTCTTATTTGCACCATAGCTGAAAATATTCAAAATATTACAAGTTCCACTACAGTTCTATCCAAAGCTCTCCATACAATGCTTTCAGGGGTTTTCTTCAAATAGTATCCATGTTTCACAGAAATGCAGCTGGAGGGTCTTTCTATCAGTCATGAGGGAGAAAATGTGAATTTTGTATGAACTGTGACTTTTTCCAATGCATAAAGTAAAATACGGAATATTGGTGATGAATTTTTACAATGCAAACAAAATGCACAACAGAAGAGGGAACATTAGGATGACATTGTTCTGTCACAGAGGCAATACATGATTAACAGCCACATGGTAATTTACTGTGATGAACTGCAGATACATTTGAAAAGGAAGCAGATGTTTGCCTCAGATTAATCCTGATGTTGAGAGGAACAAATACTGATAAAAACAGTGCCCTGCAGTCTAGTAATTAGTTCTTATTGCTTGCCTGCCTACATTCATCAGTGTAGAATCCTCTTATCTAGGGTTGCACTTGGACTACTCTACCTACCAAATAGTTTATAGGTAGACTTTAATCCAAACCTTGATTAGAAGAGATTAAAAAGAGGTGACAAAAATGTCAAAACAACACTAACAATCTGGGCTCAATCTGCTTAGTTTTTATTACATTCTACTGGCTTGCATCAGGTTTTTCAGCTCTATCAAAATTCTGTGTATGAGCAAACCCTGTGTCTTTTCACTGTGAGTGCTTTGCCAATTTGAAATGGCTTAAAGGCTTGAAAGAATGGCTTAGAGAAACAAAAACAGATCAATAGAGGTGATCCTCGAGAAACCTTGCTTTGATATCCTTGGCTTCAGCCTGGAAATGCTCCCATCAGTCTTCATGCGACATGCAACACAGGTTTTTCTTTTTCTTTTTCTTTTTTTTTCCTCTGGCTTTCAGCTGACCCTTCCGCTTTCTAGCCACAGGCAGTGTGTCATCTTTCCCGGTGAGAACATCTGGGTGGTCTTCAGTAGTACGATTCACCTTCACCACCACCACAACTCCTTGAGACACACTACTGCTGGCACTTTGTTGTCTTAAACATTGACATTTGCATTTAAATTGACTTCATGCCGCCGTGATTTATTTCCTTGAGAGAGTGACAGAGTTTTGTCGACGGCTTTGCCTCTAATTCTCTTGCATCTGCCAAAAGCATGATAACCGAAGTGGGATTATTATTCAGTGGAATTGCGGTCATAACTTTGTTTCGTAGTGTAGCATAGCCGCACACCAGCCACAGACCACTTGTGTCTCACAAATTCTCTTAAAACTGCAGATTAAATTCTAGTCATGCTTGACGGTTTTTCTCATGAATTAATTGTAGTAAAAAAAAAAAATTCTTCACATTGCAAAGAAAATTGAACTCTGAATGTTCCTATGAATTTCTTAGATCTCTTAAAGAAATGTAAAACTCTGTGTAATAGGGCTTTGCCACTGTATGGTGCTTTCTTGGCTCTACATTGCAGATTGACAGTATGTTCTTGCCCACTTTTTGCATGCGTGCCTCTGCTAAAATGGGTTTTGTTATCCCCTGTTATTACCACTGTCACTGAAAGGGAATAACACCTGTTTAGCATGTTTCACCTTTAAAAATACATATTATGACTCCGAAGCTCTTTCAAAGCATGTCGTCACCTCGGTGATTTATCCAGCTTTCCAAAATAGTCCAACAAGCGACTGCCAGCTCTGCGGGGGTCATGATAATTCATGGGCCCATGTTGCTCATGGGATGACAGTTTGACACAGGAAAGCGAGTATAATTGACACTATTAGCCTTGAGATCTGTCAGTTTTCTGACAGTTGATGAGTTCAAGTGTGTCTTTCCTTCACTACCCTGAGTAAATTAATAGCTCCTGTTCTTAAACCATTTTACACCTCAGTAATCCCTTTCTAAAACCTACTTTCCCCAGCTGAGCCACAGTTTGTGCCCTCTGTCATGGATTTGTGATTATCCTTTTCCAGAGTGTGAATCACAGGTGCAAACACACCCTCGTGAAAGATGGTCCGCAAGTCGGATTCCCTCAGGGTGTGTATTCATGTCTTCTTGTTGAACTGGTGCTATATAGGCCCCTTGGCTCTGCCATGTGGTGTAACTCACCTGCCGTTAGAACATTTGGATCATGTCCCTGAGCAATGAGCAGCCCCCAGTTCCCCATTTGAAGCCAAACCAAAGTTACAGATGGCTGCGCTGCTTCCCGTGGTTCGCCAGTGGCAGAGGTGTGGAGAGTTTGAAGGTTACAGTCAGGTCTCTGTTGTTCAAATGTCATTACTGACACACCAAGGTCTCTTTAAAACTTGAGCCGCTCTTTTTCTTCACCACCTGCAGTGTGATGTGGTTTTAGCAGGGGTCCAAAGTGTGCCAGAAGCACTGCTATTAACCCTGTGTATTGTGTCTTTCTATGAAGGGCAATCCACTGGCAGACTTTTCCCCTCTTCATAATAGAACAGACCTCATTCCTTCTGGTGAGCGTGGACATAGTTTGCTGGCTCTCAAAGAAGCTTCATGCAGATTTTTGCAACAGTGGACGTTCTTTTCTTCCCATTAACACAACACTTGTTTTTGAACAATGTTTAGACTAAAGCTGCTCCTCCTTGGGATTGGTTCAGCTATCTCCATCATGAAGTAAACAACATCCTTCTCTTCATTCAGTACACAACCAGAGTGTAAAGAGCTATTCAAGAAAAAAGAAAAAAAACAATGAGTCTTCTCCAGTGTGTGGGGGAGTGTGTCTAAACTTCACAAAGAGAAACTGAGTCTCTGACTTGACAGAGGCGTGTTAGCATCACAGTGAAGAGAGGAGCATTTTCTAGTAATCACAGCGCTCCTATTTTGATCACAGAGATGCAAAGTGCTGCAACAATGTGGTGCACTCCACAGTACCAACAATTTCTGAGAAAGTCAATCATTATTCAAAACTGTTTTCCTTATTTTCAGTTAGATATCAAATGGCACAATGGTGGATGTTAAAATTAAACATTAAGCATTCATCACATAATAAGTTCACCTTGTGTACAGGTAATCCCTGTGAACCAAAAGCTCATTCTTCAGACTGCTGTAAAAGCTCAATTTCAGACACTTTTTCTCCTTTTGGATTTATGTGTTGTCAATGAGAACAGACATCCCTAATGTCACACATCTCATCTCAGGTCCATAGCTCTTACTGCGAGCACAGAAGTCCTACCCACCTTTTTTCTCACGTATTTTGTTTGCAAGGGGCAGCCAATCAGAAGAAAGATGGATAAAAGGCAGTTGGGTAAGGAGCTAACACAGCATGTTTCACACAGTGGATGAACTGAGGGTCTGGACCAAGGCTTGGTTTAAGGTAAATAAGCATTATTTTGAACTGGGGAGCATACAAAGCTACTCTAGTAGAGTCCAAAACTAAAAATATGGAGTTGGAAGTGAGCATAAAAGGTCCGCTTTAAAAATGTTACAAATCAAATTTCCTCAATATCTTCTTCTTCACTTGAGCTTAGTTTATTACTTATTACAATATTTGTCTGCACATTGTACATACTGAATGTTGCTGGCATTGGAAGTAATCTAAATTCTCTATGTGGTACTGTAACACAGATGGCAGAACAGCTGCGATTGAATGAATTAGTTAAAAAAAATAGATAAAATAATCTCCCAGGCCTGGACTCTACTACATCATTTTGTGACTGCATACTTACTACCCCAGAGAGATGGAAAAACTCTGAATATGTGGTGTGAGTAATGGATGTGCATTTACTGTGTGGTGATTCATATTGCGTGTAGGTGGAGGAGCATATAGTTATTAGGAGTGTGTCTATTGCCAGTGAAATCACGTCTCCTTTTTTCTTTTTTTTATCCTTGTAAATTGTGAAACAGGGTCCAGTACTGATCAAGCCAACCGTAAGCGCAGCTCTAGGTGGGGGATTCTATTACTATGCTCTGACCCCACACTGGCTCCAAAAGGAACCAGAGGAGGGGATTTGTTTTGCTCAATAAGTGGTGAAAATGGTTCAAAATGCATTCCCCCCTGCACAGTGGCTGATTTATAAGACTGCGTGTCTCCAGTTTCCTGCTGCTGTGTTAAAGCAGGAGGTGGGGCTATTAAACTGATGGTCTAGCATTGCTTCTCTGTCACTGTCAGTATTAAGCACCCAGGTTGAAGGCTGGGGTTGGCCAATGGAGTCCCCTGCTTTGATTTTCTTCATTTCTAGATGCACACAACCTTCATAAAAAGAGCTCTTAGCATTTGAATGAAAGAGATAGAGAGACAAAAACAATTGGTTTGATCAAAGCTATATGTCCTTCAGTGCATCAAAGAAGTGTTGTTCTGAGCCATGCGGATCCTGTCTTGACCCAGTAAAGGTAGCACAGCTACTATCTACACAAGAGCATCTTGGGGGAATCCTTTCCATTCAGAACAGAGCCAGGAGCTCTGGTGCCCAGAATGCAGAGCACAGCAAGTCTACAGCCATCATCATTAGAGCTGCACCGCTTTGGACACTAATGGCTGTCTCCGTTCTGCTGCCTCTGCACATTCACAGGGCTCATCTGAGACTTGAGGGTGTGAAAACATGAAATATTTTCCCAGGGATAAATTCATCATGCCTGTTCCCACTTTAAAGCAGGGTCCAAAACGTAGAAACCTTCATATAGCTAAGAGCCACCATGATAGCATTAGTGGTGATGTCCTCTTTCAGCCACCCTTGAATCATCAAAGGAGGCTAATTGGGGAGTTTGTCCTCATTTATATTCATCTAAAGGCTGGAAAAGATGGTGCTGTTTACTTGTTTCAATATTGAGAAGGGGGGAGCAGGGAGGAGGGACAAACAGTGTTGGCAGTGTCAAACTGGGGGATGGGGCTGGTAAAACTGATGTGCTGTGGATGTGCCGTCCCTGGACTCCTAATTGAGGTTTTAATAAACCAAACGGGCATCTTCAAATGGAAAGTACTCCAGCATCAGAAGGTGACGTTGTATGCATGTTTCAATGGAATGAAGATTTATTACCTTTATTTCTCAAGAAAGTGTTAAATGAGTATTTGAGAATCAATACAGGGTCATGACAAGGTGCATTCATCAATTTTGTTTATTTCTTCAGTTATAGTGAAACGCTTCACACAGCCATCTTTTTCCAATTAAATATGAAGGCAGACGCAATAGAACCCCCTCTTTCTGTTGCTGTTGCAGTGACCATATAGATTTTCAGCCATTTGAATGAACTCTTTAGTGCCTGGAGTCATTGTGCTTGGCCAGTTTCCTGGTTTTAGGCACAATTGTTCCCTCCTCCAAATGTACACTTTACAAATCAATAGGGTTTCATAGTAATTTAACTTTGTATGCCCCTGAGAGCTTGTGCTAAATTAACCGTATATCATAGAATCAGTGCGGTTCCCTGTTGTCCTTGCCACCGAAAAGCTTTGTTAACTGATGAGTGCGCTTTGTTAGAGCCTCACATATTTGTTCTATTTTGTCTTCAACCAAATAAACTGCAGATTGATAGTGCAGGATTGATCACTATTTCACCCCAGATAGTTTGTGATTTGTGCTTTGACCTCTGAATCCAATATGATTCTTGGAAAATAGGGCATTACTGATTCTGATTAGCTCACTGGCTACACTCTGTCCCTACCTGATGATGATCAATACTCATAGTGTGTGAAATCAATTCCCTTATATGGTGCACAGGCTGGGGACCTCATTGCTGCTTTGGACATGGAACCTGCCCACAAACAGACCACTGAGGCCAATTTTAATGATGATTTTCAGGAGAAAAATATATCAGCTGATGCATCTAGTAGTGCCAGTTGTCAGAGTAATCACAATGATAGAAAGAGGGTGTTTTACAGCTGAACAATAATCTCAGTGTTCTTTTCTGTAATATGCTGATCTGGCATCTCACATAAACTCTGATACCAATTTGTCTTTGTTAAGCCAACATCCGCCACTAATGTCAGCCTGCCTCTAATTTTTGCTTTTAATTATTTTATTTTGATTCCTGACCAATAAGGGAAGTCTCATTAGTCTTATCCAGATATATCAGGAAGATGGAAAGCCAAAAACACATAATTGGGTTTGATGGCAGAAGGCAGCAGTCACTTGTCTAAACTGTAATTGTAAAAATCCTGGAAAATTATCAAGCATTTATCAGTGTTAGTATTAAATCTCCTTTTCTTAAATTAAAAAAATATCACAAATTCTATCTAAATGCATCAGAGCAACTCCAAAACTAAATGCACTGATAGTACAGTTTCCCCCTTTCAGAGGTTTACTGTATCTGGTTCACTTGCATTTTGATCAATTCTGTTTTTCAATAACCTCATTCTGGATTAGCAGCTGAGCGCTCAGGCACAGCAGACGACTGGTGATAGAGAATCAAAGCTGTCTACTGAGAAGTGTGCTCATGTTGCTAAGATGCAGTGTACCGACCATTGTTCATCATCAGGCACAGCTGAGGAATATGCATTATGGATGAGATAGTCATTCCACATGTAACACATAAACTGTTGAAGGTTTGAAGATGAAAGCTTGGATGCCAGACAGTGAGGAGTCTGCCTCACGCTGACCACGGATCCTGCTGTGACCACAGCATGAGGCAGAATCAGAGATCAATCAAAGCCTTTCGTTAATGGCGCCAACAGTAGAGACGAGTTCTGCTTGCTCTATTACCAGCTTCCTTAAAAGCAACACGGTGGAAGTCTTTAAGCACTTGAGTCCTCAAGACATGTTACATCTGTAGGCATGTGGAAAAAAGACACAGTGCCAGCTGAAGTGTAAATATTAACTTGTTGGCATCTGTTGAAGTCATGGATAGGGAGTTGATTTTGTGCTCAACAGCAGATAAAAGGGTCATAAATGAATCACAGTCTGCCCATATTGAGTTATTCTGTGTCATCCAGACCCCCTTCAGTCACTGCTATTAGGGCAAACAAAAGAGCAGCAGTGTTTCATGAAACTTATGAAAATCTTTAATATATAATTACAGTTTTATTAGTTACATGGCTACATGCAAATAATTACAAAGGAAAAATACTAAGAAACGAAATGTTTTCTAGGAAAATGTACTGTCAAATGTTCTCTCCATGCTGTCCCAACTTCAATACCAAAACAGAGCAATTCCTAAACCTCCCTTTAATAGAGTCTTTCAGGGAGGCACAGGAAGAGGAACAAATGCCTCTATTCAGTGGTGTCCAAAATGCTAATGCCTCCGGCTCTTAACACGTTTATAAGGGTTCCCATGTCACGACATGGCATAGTCCATCCCTAATGGTGGCTGTGGCTGGGGACTGCGTGAAAAAGCATTATAGAACATGAAAAATATGACAACAAGACTACTGGTTTCCTGGGGAACAGCGTGCTTGAATCCCCTGTTTTCCTCATGAACAAAAATGTATGCAAGCATGTTATGTCACACTGAGCTTTCTGTTCATGTCTTCGATCGCTGACTCTGTGTGGAGCGCAGACCTTGACATTTAAAATGTCTATAAAAAGTAACTGGTGTTGTGTGGTTTCTGTGTAATAAATTGGCTTTGTTAGCTGCTTTAAAGGGGAAAAGGGGGGAAAAAAGAGGCAGTAGAGTGACCGATAGAACAGGTGCTGTCATTGAACGGTTGGCTGTTCCACTGGATTATATTGAATTCTGGGAACTATGCGCTTCCATGTGTAAATGATGGCAACACAAGTTTCTCAATTGGGCAAAGTTTCTGCAAGCAAATAAATAGGGCAGGCAGGATTTAGTGATTGCTTGGGAGAGTAATTACTCCTTATCTGTATGCCTTCTGGAATGAAGTCTGCAGGGCCAGGCACACCAGCCTACAGGACTTTTTTCCATTGATATTATGTCAACTGCTCAAAACGTGTTTCTTGAATGACATTCCTGTCAACCTACAGAACACATCCAGTGCTGTATCGACCAGTTGGAATGATCAAATTCTCTCACCACTTAATTCCATTTTCAATATGCCATTGGACAATCCAAAGAAAACAGCTGTTTCAAGCAGACAACGCAAACATTGGACTGAAATAATTAAGCTGAGGTGGAATCTTGTAAGACTTCACTCCCAGTGGTGCTATTGATGTTTAGATTGCAAGTACATGATAAACACTGGTGTACACTGGTGGCAGGAGGTGGTAGACTGGGCAGTGCTTAGGTAGCACGTTAACTACTACAGTGCCATCGATGCGATTTCTGCCATCAATGCGATTTCGAACAGGACTCAATAACTCCTTATTTGGGAGGAAGTCTTTCTCTAAACTGTGCTATTGCGTGATTTTGTTAAGATCATCATATCAACACTTGCCAGTTGATAAAGTGTTTTTGTTGAGGTGTTTCCTGTGATCTGATTTTAAAATACACTGGAAAACTGGAGAAAGAAAATGCTTCCTTATGGATTTTTTTGGTGTCATTTTTACATGCTATGTAGATATTTATTAGGGATGTAATGGTTTTCCTTGTCCGTAGTTTGGTTCATACCTGGACTTTTGGTCCACAGTTTTGGTTTTTACATCTTTTTCTATTTGTGATCACTTGATTGTCACTGGATCATGGATGGAAAATGAACTACGTTCTGGTCTGGCCAGTGGGATTGGGGTGAATACATGCATGACACTGTGGTTTTTTTCCATGGAGAACTGGGTTCATCACATCCCTAATGCTTCTATTTAATACAGTTTAATTTCTCTATTTATTTTATAAAATCAAGCATGATGAGCTTTAAGTTGTGAATAGTCAGTATTCTGCATGGTTCCCACCCACTCCAAAGGCAGCTATTCAGACATCCTTTATTCAGTGAAATATCTGAGCACTCTTCCAAGAACAACTGGGCTGCCTGCACCATGAGAAATGTCACGTTTACCTTTCTATTATTTAGTCAGTGATACATCCTGTTTGATGAACTACCTTTGTTTTCATCGTCCCTCTTTTCTCTTACTTCGTTAGTATTACATCATTGACACTGTTTTTAATTTGTCAACATTACTGAGAAATACTGAGCCTGAGGACACTGGTACCTTTCAATCAACAACAGCACTTTTATGTTGTTTGCCTTTGGATGGTCTGTCGCTGAGCTCACAATGCTTTGTGTTCAATCATGAGTTAACCTGATTATCCAGCCACCACATGGAGCTACCGGGAGATCAGCTCAGTGCCCAGCTCTCCATCGGTCAACCTGTTACTGGGATGTTTTCCAAGCCACAAAACAAATCTATAATGCGCCAGTGTTTGCAGCAGCTTGCGGGATTATAATACACCTCTCATTTCTGAGTCTATGGATACAGATGGCATGCCAGCACTAATGATTTTTATCTCCATTTCCTTCCCTCACTCTGTCCTGTTGTAGGTTCGATTTTATGATTAAGCAAATTGGATTTTATCCCACTCAGTGCAGACCACAGCATAGCAGCTAAATGATGCTGCCCCATCAGCACTTGAACATACATTCACAGTCTGAGAAAGCCCGTCTCCTTTTACTCTAACCACTTGATGCCTCTTGAGACCTCAATGAACTCCCTGTTTGCTCATTTGAAATGCAGAGCGTTTTTCACTATTTAAAATCTAAATGCGTATTCTTCATGGCAATAATAGGCACGCATAGCTTGATTTTTGTGTTTGTGTTCATTCTCAGTACCAACAAGTGGTGTAGTAAAAAGGAATCGTCTGTCAGCGCTACATCATATCGCTATATCATATCAGGGTTTATGATGTCTGATATGTGCTGCAATATGATATTTTTTTTTCTTTTACAAAGCATAATAAAAAGCACTTTCTGCAGCACATTAAGCAGAATAGCTACATGTGCTGCAGACAGATAGTAGTTTGTGAACAAATTTGCTGGAAAGTTAATAACAATTTCCCCCCGTTATCTTTTCTACATATACGTGTATAAATGAAGAATATTCAAAAAATGTCTTTCAATAGACATATGTCAATATCCTATTTTTTTAACTCCTTAAAAAAATCTCTATCAGCATTGGTCCCAAATATCTAGCAGCGGTTAGGATCCAGTTTGGTAAATGTCAATAAGAGCAGACCAACAACATATACAGTCATGGTAAAAAAAAACAAAAAAAAACCCTCTGTCAATTCTAAGGCTTTACATATCAGGACGTAATAAAAAATTAGCCATAACAGGTCTTAAATTAGGTAAATGGAACCTCAGATGAACAATAACACGTCATTTTTTTTAAACAAAAACTAAGCCAAATTGCAGAAGAAGTGTGTGAAAAACTAAGTACACCCCATGTTTTAATAGCTTGTAGAACCACCTTTAGCAGCAATAACTTGAAGTAATTGTTTTCTGTATGACTTTATCAGTCTCGCATATTGTTGTGGAGGAGTTTTGGCCCAGTCTTCTTTGCAGTGCTCTTTACAACCTCACATTTCCCTCAAGAATACTTTGGTATACAGAAGAGTTCATAGTCCACTCAATGACTGCAAGGTGCTCAGGTCCTGTGGCCGGAAAACAAGCCCAAATCAACACCTCCACCACCGTGCTTCACAGCTGGTATGAAGTGTTTGTGCTGATATGCTGTGTTTGGTTTTTGCCAAATGTGGTGCTGTGCATTATAGCCAGATATCTCCACTTTGGTCCCGTCTGTCCAAAGGACATTGTTCCAGAAGTCCTGTTTTTTTGCTCAGATGCAACTTTGCAAACCTACGCCGTGCTGCCATGTCCCTTTTAGAGAAAAGAGGCTTTCTCCTGGAAACCCTTCCAAACAGGGCATACTGTTTAGCCTTTTTCTAATTGTACTGTCATGAACTTTAACATTTAACATACTAACTGAGGCCTGTAGAGTCTGAGATGTAGCTCTTGGGTTTTTGGCTTTTATAGGGACTTAATTTTTGTTAAATAATGACACGATGTAATATGTCATGTTTTGTAGTTCATCTGAGGTAGTATTTAGGCTACCTAATTTTAAGAACTGCTAAGGAACAGATTATTTATATTATGTACAGATATGTAAAACCATAGAATTTATGTACTTTCTTTTTGCCATGAGTGTAAGGTTTTGACTGAACTGCAGAGGGTGCTGTAAATGCCTCCTACAAAGCTCAGAGTCACTATGCTTTCAGTATGGATATAAATGCACTAACATATTGGACAAATATCACTATTGGCCGATATTTTGACTGATATTTGACTGATATCAGCATGTCTGCAAATACGATGGCATTTACCGATGTCAGTGGCCAATATCCATTGTGGAGTCTGCTAAATGTTCAAAAAGCTTAAAGACTTTAAAACTGGTCGGTTATCAACAAGACTTATTTCTTACCCTGGACAAAGCAGCAAAAAATATGAACAAAAACAAAACCGAAATACCGAACAAACAGATTAGTATTCCTATTTGGTCAGTATCCGTGTGAGAATAGGTGCATGGCCAATTATGACATACAGTTCATAGAAAAGTCTGGAGGATTCTTCTGCTTTTTTTTTTTTTTATATAGCTCTGAACTGTGTAATACTAAGTAAATTAAATAATGCTTTTGTTTTATTTGACAAAAAAACATATGTGCGTATATGTGATTTTTATTTTTTTTTATATTTAAAGAAAACAGGCTACACCATCTGGATTTTAATGTTTCTTTAAATTGCTTTGGGCTCAGTGTTTCCTTGCTTGTAAAAATGGCACCACTTACAGATGTGTGAGGAAATCAAATCAGGATGAAAATCAGTTTTAAACAATCTTTATTTTGTAATTCTAGTGGAAAAATAGGATTTTTATAACAGCTGAGTTGCAAATTGGCATAATAATAAATGCCTGTGAGGAAAAAAATAGAGCTGTCAGTTCTCCTCTATATGACTTTTAGTACAACAAACAGCAGACCTCCACCCACATGCAGAAAACACAAAGCGATATTCTGTCTTCAGGCACAGCTTTTGATGTTAGCCTGACAAAGGCACCAATTCCAAAAGCCCCTTTCACTGGATTTTTTTAATGCCCCATGTGTCCTTTCAAGTTGTGAAAAGATAACTTTCTGGGTGTGCCCTGTGTTTCGGTTTGAAACAGGCATTTGTTTCATTTGTTTGAGCATCCTTTCAAGTGGCAGCAGCTCTTAGAACCACTGAGAGCTTTAAGCTCTTGATTTTGAGACACACTCTATATCTGTCATGGCTGTTTGATGTCAGGTAGATATTGCAGCATACACACATTTTCCTGCGGTTACATTTCCTGTTCTGTGGCTTACTCCACAGTGATATCATTCCACTTTACCGGTGGTGCGCATAAATGGTAAAACAAGAACGCAAACCTGATATTTTTATTGGCCGTTCAATATTACACCTAACGAGGCAACTGTGCCCATTTGCCCCAAGTCAGCAGGTGCTGCTTTATGCACATCTATAAATTTCTCAGGTACACTGCAATTTATTAAGCCATAGGCAAGTGTCAGGTTCTTCCACTTTCTCAACAGGCCCCTCCAGACTCAGTGAATAATTTATATTGATTTGAAGTTTTATAAGTCACTTCTACCCCGAGTCCCAAGTATTCTGTGCCGTGCTCAATTTGCCTGGGAACGTATGTAGCATAAAAAAAATATATCTAGACTCTGATAAGAACAATTTATCAAATGGAGCCAGAAGGGATATTTGCATGCTAATACAGTTTCTGGTGTACTTTATAGAATTGTGCCCGTGGGCTACTACACCTGACGTTGGCTAATTGGCTATCAGGAGAGGCTCTGTGAAGAATGGGCATGCTGGTTTCCCACCACTGCAAGCTTCCTGTGGTCCAAAAGTAAAAAAAGAAAAATTAAAATTAAATAAATGAATGAATAAATAAAGTTAAGGTTGACATATCTTGAGTAAATATTCAAGGATTTCCTGCTGTTGCTAAGGCAAAGTAACACCTAGACAATACGGTCAGCCCACACACGCACTGAAGTGGTGCTCCTTTTTCTCCTCGGTGAATGGCCGCGAGCATGAGGCTTGAAAAGTTGTGCAGCCGGCCTATTGACGAGCATGTCTGTGCAAAAACACACACAGACGAGGCCTCACCATTTCGACC
>VUQI01034719.1:0-14585 GCA_015106735.1 Paratilapia polleni
TCCCTTTAAGGAAAAAAAAAAAAAAAAAGCCAAACTGCTGAGTTGACTTTAAGTCAGTAGTCCACAAGCCACTGGGTGATGTCATGGTGGCTACATTCATCTTTTATATACAATCTGTGTTTTACACATGAAAAACATAAAGTGTGTGGTGGTGGCTGCCTGATGAATGAATTTCCTGGGCATGCTTTCACAGTGGTCAGGATTAAAGAGAAAGGGGGCAGGGCTGATTAAAGGGTGTTCAGTCACAGTAGAGGAGCACTAGCAAACAAAAAAACAAAAAAACAAAATCACTTCTTTCCTTTTTGGCCTATGTATATACATTTTAGTACAGTTTTTGTGGTTAACCATACAAAATGCCAAAATGGTAATTGAGCAACCTATCACTATTCAAATATGAATATTGTTGTCCATGAAGCTACTGCAAAATGTAGTTAAATTATTAATTTAATTATATGTATTTTACTACTCCTCAGCCCTGGCAACTGGTTCCTTTGATCACATTTAATGGGGCTCAGAGAGGATAACAAGAATATCGGCACATTTCTGATCATGTTCGAGGACCACCTAGATGCCTTTTTGAAGCTATGAAGTGAAGCAAACCAAGTCACATTAGCTTTGTCACACATCTAAGACAAGCTTTTGAAGACTGTGCCAGAGGCAAGTTGCCAAATGGTTAAATTGCCACAGCAATCTGCTTTCTGAATGCAGGACTGTATGCAAAGGTGTTCCCACTTTAGAAGTTTTTGTGGTATTTTCACATTAAAAACAAAAAACAAAAAACCAAAACAAACAAACAAAAAACAAAAATTTCCTAAGACACAACAGAAAACTAAACTGACAGGTTTTAACTAATTTCTTCATCTAAGAAAAAATGATGAAAAAATGGGGATTGGAAAATTCTTGTCAGTTTAGTGTCAGCACAATGTACTCTCCTCTCTCTGAAGTAGATCTACATTATTTTAGCTTGCTTGAGTAGCTCACAATATTAAACCCTATAGTTCAAAGAGCTGTCAACAAACAATGCATAGAGACAGAGAGGGGAGAGCGGACTCAAGAATCTGACCATAAATTGACAAGTTCTTCAAACGCTTTTAAATCTAAATCAGCAGTGGGGAAGTGGGAAAAGAGCTTAGTTGAAGGCCCATGAAAAAAAAAAAAAAGGTTCGATTTGAATAATTTAAATTGAAATGCAGTATACCACACACAGTGCCAACAGTAATTATAACATGCCTGCAATATATATGCGCAAAATTGTAAATATGCGCACAGTATTCACATTTTTCAATAGCTGCCATTTGACTGAGTGAATCTTTTGTTTTCACTGAAGTTCTTCGGTCTCCCTAAATGCATAGTTAGTAATGGGTTGAACTGATTGTAGTGGTAATTACCCATATTGAAGTGTGTATAGTGTCCTGGCAGCAATTTGTTCCCTCTGGCTATCCTGCTTAGTGCTTAGAAAAGAATAAAACAGCTGAAGGTTACAATGTGTCTCAGCTTTAAAGGATAAAACCCCTATTTAGAAACAGATGCTTTGGGGAAATTAAAAAAACAGAGGGAGAGTTCACTGTCTGAGATTGCATCATCATCAGCCCGACAGCATAATACACAATCGGCTTATTTTCCTCGAGTTGGCCTACTCCTCTCTAGGCACTTAAAATAAAACATCAAAAATAGTTCTACCTGTTCCCATCTGCTTGGCTGGATTCAGGCCAAGTGCCAGTGTTTCTGGCAGATAATAGCCTGATGCAATGATCAGGAGGTGTACTACAGGTCAAACTCTTGACTTACAAATGTCAGGACTCTTATTGATTAAAACGGATTAAAAATTGTAAAATAAGCCTAGATAATGGCCTAATTTATCATCACTTAGAGATTAGACTGTTGGGAGCCTTTCTACACGATTGCATTGGAGACAAAGCATCTACAGTTGCTTTGCATGAAAGCTCTAAGGATTTCCTTTGCAACCCACACTACACATCCCATCTACTCAACCCAGAAATTACAGTCCCAGTAATTACAGAACTCTAATTAAGCCAGGAGTGGCAGAGAATGGGAAAGGCATGCTCCCCTGACATTTCTTCAACAAGAAAAATGATATTCCATATTTAGCTGGGCTTTGAAGAAAATGTGGCAGTATAATGGATATAGCTCTTTGGAGAGGCTGACATCCTGTGTGCTAGCATCCTCCAATAAATACCACACTTTATCTTGCATGACCACTATAACACATTAAGAAAAATCATCTTTCAGATCATAGTGGGGCACTGCAACAATATTCATCTAAATGAGAAATGGTTTGATAACAACGACACTGTGCCACTGTGCAATGAAATGATTTTACAAATGGGACCAAACCAGCTAATGTAGGCAACAAAGAAGCATGACCAGTCAGATAAACTGTAAACTGTTTACCTTATTATTTTATTGTAGTCCAGTTTGATACAGCTCCAGTTTTAACTTGTCTGAAATACTGATTACGGTCTCTTTTCTTACCTTTTTATCATTTATGACCTTAGGTGTAAAATGTAGGATCTTTGATGTGTATGTGGATATGTGCACTGAATCTGTATAGCATTATGTTTGTGGGTAATTTTGACTTGCATGCTTTGATAGATTAACCTTTTTATGCTTACTGGTTCTGATTGACTTGTTAGTGTAAAAAGTGAGCAGTGCCACTGGTGTTTGAATTTCTTATTTGCCTACTTGTCTGTGTATTTAAACACTCACAGACATCTTTCACAGGGCAAATATCCAGTCAGGCAAAATTAATCAGGTTGCTTCAGTAATGTTTCTCATTTATGTCCCAGCCAGTAATTATCTGATGTTACTAAGTCTTGGAAGGAAGATGGGCTAAATCTATAAGCCACTGAGGATTAGACAACATGCAGTAAACTGGCACTATAAAAAATATGAAAACATGCAAGCTCACAGGAAAGCTACAGTGCTTTGGGTGTGTATGAGATTGTAATGTCTTGTTTAGATGCTTATTTTTCATGTTGTTGCAGGGAGGAATGAGCAAGTTCCAGGATTAATGTTGGCAGTCAACCATAAAAATCTCCCTGAGTGTTCAATATAGTAACATCACTACCTTAATCTGTGTTTTTCTCTCGAGGTACATCCAATGAAGAGCATATTGCAATGGAGAAAACAGCTAGCTGAGACAATGCTGTGAGTAAGCAGTTATGATTAGACAGCCAGAGTTTGTAAACAATAATTGGACTTATTAGGAAGTGTCAGTGTGTTAAACCAGTGCAAAGGGGTGTGTAAACTGTGGCTTCCTCACTAACGGTAATACAGTAACCATCTATAACAAGGACTGTACTCATCAATGATTGTGGCAACAGCAGACTAAATACTAAGAATGAAAAAAGAAGAAGAAAAAAAAAGAAGGATTATAAAGGTAAACTAATACATGACTGAGAAGAAGTAAAATATTTGTAGTTTTTGTATGGATGTGCAGTATTGCATGTGGAGAGCAAAAGAAAGCATGCTGTTGCAGAGCCTTGAAGAGGAGACTCTACTGTCAGAGTGTGAAAGCAGTTTATAGGGCAAAGAACACTGGGTCTAGGTGTATCTCATATCACTAATTACCCTCCAATCAGTACCTGAAGGATCCACACCTAGTGGCTGGATCTGGGTTATTAATGTGGCAGATGTTCAAATAGTATGACCACAAAAAACAAAAACCACTGGATCAATCTATGGTTTGAAAAAAACTAGTTATTATGTCTGCGTAGACCAGACGAACACCAGTGCCAAGTTAAACTTCAGAATCTTGCAACACCCACACATGGGCCAGAGTCTTTTTCTCTGTGACAATAATTAAGCTAGTTGAATTCCAAAAAACTCTCATAGAACATTCAACTCCATTCCTGTCAGTCTGAAACAATACACCTGCCCATACACCATTTGTAGCACAAACAGAAGATCAATACACGGTGCTTAGAGGACAAGAGGAGACTTAACATTGTCAAAACTTTTTTTTTTATCCCTCTTCCCAGGAACATCCAACTAATTCTGGAACCCATTAACATAATCAATTGGATTCTGAGGAGGTAGAGGTACTGCTATTGGATCATGCACCAGAGTTAGCAGCCTATACAATGTATTCCCAAACACTAGCTCATTTTGACTAACTGGTGCTAGCTTTAATCTGCTTGCAACCATGGCAGTCCCTTCTCCCAGTCATAATGCAGCTCGACACAATCCCCCACAATAGAGACTCCAGGGTTTGTGCCCCTTTGCTCTAAGCATGGTTTGCAGAAATCTGGCTGTGTTTAACCGACTTTACCAACAATTTTTTTCTATGTGGCATGCATTTCTTGCCCTTGAACTGTCAAAACAACTTACTACCACCTGCCTATTGGACGAAACCTACTGCCATCCCACTTTAGCAAGCAGCATTGCAAGCCCTACTCTCAAAATTACCACTGTGAGTCTCATTTGCCAGAATAACAGCCTTTGTAACTATATTTCATTTATCCCCATCATTCATTTATATACACAGACTTTATATTTAAAAAAAATCACATAGTCATCACATAGTCTGTGTTTGCTGTCCCTATCTTGTTTTTTTTGTTTTTTTTAAAACTGTGTGTCATAAGTGAGGTGTGGATCTGACTGAGAAACCAACGGACACTGCTAGCTCATACAGTAGTGACTTGTCAGTGACAAGGTAGGTGTAATATAAAGCATACCTTGCTTTGCCCTCCATGGGCGGCTGTGGCTCAGGAGGTAGAGCGAGTCGTCTACTAATCGGCAGGTCAGTGGTTTAATCCCTGGCTCCCCTAGTCTGCATGCCGAAGTATCCTTGGGCAAGATATTGAACCCCACGTTGCCCCTGATGCATTCATCGGAGTGTGTAGATAAAAGTGACGTGTGACTGGGTGAATGTGGCATGTAGTATGAAGCACGTTGAGTACACAAACCTGAGTAGAAAAGTGCTATATAAGTACCAGTCTGTTCCATGCTGACTTCAGTAGCTAGTTTAAAAATTGAATTTCCTAAAACTTGAAACTAGCAATTGAGACCATGAACTCATTAGAAGTCCTTAATGAGGTCACAGATCAAGTGAGCTGGAGGATTATTTTCCATTATAGTTCTATATGATCAGATTTCTTCTTCTTCTTCCAACCACAGGAGTTACCCCCTCCTGGGCATTAGATAGAATGCAAGTTTAAGGCAATTCTGTGTTGGCTTCACTTTTCCTACTTCGAAGTTGTGTCCATCTTTCATATACAGTCCAGGTTTTTTAGAGTGTGAATAGCAGATTGTGGGTCAAGGGAGGTTTTATAGATCAAAGCACAGTCCGAGTGCAGGTCATATCACTATACCCTCCAATCAGCACTTGCAAGACAGCACAGCAAATCTATAGACAAAACAACAAGACCTATTGCTCAGATAGCTAGGAGATGTCACAGTAGTGAAGGTACTTTGTTAAAGTCAAAGATATCACAAGACATAATTCTTAAAGGACAAGAAGCAATACTACTATAACAAATTTTAACTAAAAATGCCTCCCAAAGTGACCTTATTAATTCCTATTTTTTACAAAGCCACTTTAAAATCTCAAATAGCATTTTTCTAAGCTGGCAATCATTGTCAGCCAAAAAGCATAGCTAAAAAAACATTAATCACAACTTTGGACCTCAATGTGTCAATAATATCCATAAACTTTAGTACTTTTAAAAATCCATATTACAAAGTGTTTCACAAGGGCAACAAACATACAAATCATAAGGTTAAAAAATGTATATCAACAGGAATATGCAGCAGTTGGGCCCTTTTTCACTAAACCATCTTTTCATTTGAGATTCTAACCTCAAATGTATAAGCTATTTTGACTCAAAACTAAAATCTATTAAATAGCTTAAATTAACCACTTCACAGTGCTGCAAACATTATTTTGTTCTCTTCTTCACTACAGTCTAAGCTTCAATCTACACAACATTTAGGAACAGAAGGCAACTCTGTGAAGGTTAGCAAATTTCCAAAGGGGTATGTCTGGCAGTGTAATAGATGGGTTTCCTTTGCACACTCTGCATAAATTGTGTGTCACTGAGTGTGTTCCTGTGCCTGATCAGATGATCTACATAGCAATTTGACACCACTGATTAATTTTCTTCTTCCTGGCAGCCAGCTGTAATCAACAGGAGCTGACTGGCAGATGAGAAAACACAGCAAGGGTCCTGCATAGTGACAATGTGCCTCTGTCAGCCTACATAGCTTTTGTTCAAAGCACGAGCCTGTTGACTGGAGAACTCAAGAATGGAATTCTTTACAGCTGTATTGCATCTTTCCCTTTCTTGTTTTATTTATTTATTTATTTAGCCTGTGTGTGTGTGTTGTGGTTGTGTACTCAAACAGAATTCTTAGATTTCTGTTATAAGAAGACCAGCTCAATTTAAAATGTCAGTGCATATTTGAAAGTGTTTCAAAAGTTTTAATTGGAAAAAATACAGTACTGTCTTCTGCATTCATTTCTTTATATTTTGCTTCCAAAGAGCCAGACTTTCTTTTAATTTTTTAAAGTGCTCTTGAGCAATAGTTCTCCAGGCTTTCTGAAGGTCTTTCAAAGTTTTTCTTTGGACATTGGCTGCTTTTCCACTCATTTTCAGTCCAGTTGTTGTACCTGACCATTTTCAGAGGAATGTTTTTTTTGTTTGTTAAGCCACTTAACACTGACCTATGAATCATTCAAGCATAAAAAGGCACCTAACTCAAGGGATGACGCAGTGTTGTGTCTACACATAACAGTCAACTTAGCAAAGAACCAATTTTAAATTGTATCTTTAGACACTTTGTTACTAGCAGCCTGTCACGGAAACACGTAACTTGTATAGCTGAATCTATGAAAATGCCCAATATAACACAGTTTCACAGGCATAAAATAGTATTTTTGCAACAACAAGGTGATTCCAAAAGAGCTATTTGCCAAAAATGTGGCATATCTTGGCATGGTGTGCAATGTGTCCTTAAAAATTCTGAGGAAACTGAACAAATGGAGGGCAAAAGAAGAAGAGGCAGGCCTAAAAAATAATCTACAGCAGGTGAAAATTATGTCCTTAACAAATAGAAAAAATCCAGCAAAGACCTAAGATAGGACCTGAGAGATGCATCTGGCCCTTCAGTTGATCCATCTACTGTTCACTGAAGCATCATCAGAAATGGTCTCAGTAGAAGGGTGGCTATCAAGAAGCCATTCTTAAGGAAGAGAAACAGGGAGAAAAGGCTGAGGCATGCCAAATTACGCAAGAACTAGACTGAAAATCAGTGGCAACAGGTCTTATGGCGTGATGAATCCGAATTAGAACATTTTGGTTAAAATCATCAATATATGCAGAGGAGGTCAGGAGAGAGGTACAACAGTGAGTGTCTACAGCCATCTGTAAAACACAGTGGAGGCTCTGTCATGTTTGGGGCTGCATTTCAGCCAGTGGTGTTGGGGATCTTGTCAAAATTGATGGAATTATGAACACAGACAAGTACCATCAGATTTTGATCCACCACTGCCAATGCAGTTAAAGCACGGACAGAAAAACACACAGTGGATCAGACATGGAATGGCCTCAACATCAAGCCTAGACCTCAACATTATTGACACAATGTCATAGAACAGAACAAAAGGCAGCCAACATCCAAAGAAGAGCTTTGAATGTCCTTCAAGAAGCCTGGAGAACTATTCCTGAAGATTATTACAAGAAAGCTGCCTAAGAGAGTTCAGGCTGAGTTGAAGAATAAAGGTGGTCAAACTCATTAGAATTGTACAAATTCTGTTTTTGCTGTATATACTGCATTTCCATTTATGTTTTCACGTTTCAAAAATTACTGCACGTATTTCCCATTTTTCTACCAAAATATAAAGAAATGAGGGGTGGCTCAAGACTTTTGCACAGTACTGTAAATGTCATCAGGAGACCTTTTTAGTTTGAATTTTTATTAGATAATCAGAATTCAGTATAACACACTTTTACTTGCAGCTAAGTGAAACATTGTTGAGTGACTGATTTAGTCACTTAAATAACGCAAAACCTTTCTTTTCAGAAGTACTCGCTCCATAACAAAGAACCTTTTGTTCTCTTTGCTTAACTATGTTCTCTCCATTTTTTCTTATATAAAGACTGTCATGTATTTTACATCCCCCCATATTTTTTAAACAAAGGACTTAAGATCCCTCCTAGTTTTAATACCAAGTGCCTGTGGGCGTATCACGTTAAGTCCAGCTGCGCTTTAATTTAATTGCTGACTTTTTAAACAGTATGTCAACTCACAATTAAAACTCTTGCTTTTTCGATGTGTTTGTGTGTGTTTGGTATGGGATGAGAGAAACAAAGAAGAGAGATGTGTGATTGGATAAAATGCCATCTATCAGGGTAAGAGTATTTGCCAGCCTGAGAAAGGAGGAGAGAAGGAGGAGAAATTGCGTTGCCTTGTCAGGGAAAATGTGGTTTTCAGTAACAATGGCATTCGTGGTACACAATCTATCTCACTAGGCCCTTTGGGGAATGTGTTTGTCTCTTCCTCCAACTGGCAGGGGACAAAATCAATCATGACTTATTGTTGGACTTGCCTTTACAGTGTCTCTTACGCACATGTCCTCAGTCTACCTCAGCCATCAGGAAGGACAAACACACAGAGTAACACTGCACCAAAAAGAGCAGTGACTGATGTTTGGCAAACCATCGATCAGTCCAGCGGAACATTTTGAAAGCCATTGTTTGTCTTTTGAATGCACCACTCATTTGAAATGACTTCGCTTTGTTCTAAAATCTTATGAGACATTGACATGAAAAAGCACAATATGTCACTCCTAATTTGTGCCATCCTTTAGATCTCTCTTTCTCATCCACTAATTTATCCCAGTTCCCTCTGATGCCTTACTTTGGCCTGATACCACTCTCCGACTAACATCCTAATGAAGTTGAAATAATGTATGAGACTGGAAAAGGGGGATCCTCTCCATGTTTCATTATAAAACATTAAGTCCAAAAGTACAAAGAGAGGTTTTTCTCTATGTTTTACTCTCATTTTTACTGATGTCCTTGAAACTGACAGGTTGTTTTCACTTGGGCCAATCACTGTTCACTTGAATGCTGCTCAACGTTGGGTTGGATGAGACCAGACAAGAGGGAGGAACATAGCAAAGGTACAGGTCACAGGTTGCATATGTTAATGTATGCATCCTCAGGGCAAAAATGCATCTAATTTTATTCTAACCAGTTGTTTTGTGCATGTGATATATGAATTCATTATGTAATATCACATTATTCACCTCTGCATCCATTGTTAAGCAGTCATCTTTCTCTCCCACAGCTAATAGAAACAGATTGGCATCACTCAACCTTTCATTAATTCTTTCTTTCTCTCCCACTCTCCCACTCACACACAGAAGGCACAGACATACTGACCTTAGTGTGTGGTTACATCAAAAGATACAGTTAGGTCCATAAGGTTTTAGATAATGACACTTTCAGAGGCTCAAAAGTAATTGGAGAATTGACTGACAAACAGTTTGGAAATCATGATAGTTTTCCCTCAACTAAGCAGGCAAACTAAGCAGATAATAGATCTGGAGTTGATTCCAAGTGTAAAACTTCCATTTGGTAGCTGTTCACTGGAACTCTCAGTATGAGGTCCCAGGAGGTGTCAATTCAAGTGAATGAGGCCATCATTAGGTTGAAAAACCAAAACAGACCTATCAGAGAGATAGCACAAACTTAGGAGTGACCAAATCTACTTCTTAAAAAGAATGAATGCACTGGCTAGCTCAGCAACACCAAAAGGCCTGGAAGACCACATAAGACAACTAATGTGAATGAATGCAAATTCTATGATTGGTAAAAAAAAAAGAACTTCACAACATCTAGCCAAGTCATGAACGCTCTCGAGGAGGTAGGGGAATTTGACGATGATGTTGCTGTGGTGGACGGGGATACAGTCGTGTATATACAATGTGAAGAGCAGGGGGCTCAGCACACAGCCCTGAGGGGAGCTGGTGCTGGTGCTGATAGCCGAAGAGATGTAAGGGCCCACCCTGACCCTTTGTGTGCAGTCTGTCAGAAAGTACTTAATCCAGCGACAAGTGGACAATGGGAGTCCCACGGCTAACAGCTTGCTCACCAGTTTGTGGGAGAGGATAGTATTGAAAGCAGAGCTAAAGTCAATAAAGAGGAGGCGTGCATAGCTCCCCCGGTGCTCCAGATGAGACAGAGCAGCATGAAGAGCAACAGCAACAGCATCCTCGGTAGACCTGTTAGCCCTGCAAGCAAACTGGTGTGCATCGAAGGTGGAGGGGAAAAATGACGCGATGTGACTCTGGACCAGTTTCTCTAAACACTTCATCACCACTGGAATGAGAGCCACCGGCCGGTAGTCATTCAAACAGGTGATCGAGGATTTTTTAGGTAGAGGAACTATAGTGGAGGACTTCAGGCAGGGTGGGACTTTGGCCTGAGACAGTGATAGATTAAAGATCTTGAACACCCCTGCCAACTGCTCTGCACAGCTCCTCAGCACACGTCCAGGAAGACTGTCGGGTCCAGCTGCCTTTCTAGGGTTGACAGCCTGCAGCAAGCGTCTCACCTCACACTCCTCCACCTTGAGGGTAGGAGTGATGTTGTTGTAAGCTGCTGGAAGTGGGACGAGTGCCTCTGTTGGCTGCACCTCAAAACGGACAAAGAAGTAGTTCAACTTCTCTGCCAGTGAGATGTCCCCTTCAGCAGCTCCATAACTGGTCCTGTAGTTGTTAATGTGCTGCCACACCTGCCTGCTGTTGTTATTGTCCAGGTGCTCCTCAATCCTCCTCTTGTAGTCCCTCTTGGCCTTTCTGATGCCTCTCTTAACGTTGGTCCATGCCATGCTGTAGAAGGCCTTGTCACCAGACGTGAAGGCACTGTTCCTCTCCTTTAGCAGCCGCTGAACTTCCCTGGTCATCCATTAAAAACAAAGATGCTGAGAAAGATGTTGTTTGCAATCACATCACCAGATGGCACTGCTCCTGTAAGCCAAAAAAAGAAATGGTGGGGAACAGTGAGGAAATAAGCTAGCTTGCCTTGGTGCAAAGCTGACATGAGGTGATGTTTCCAGAGAATGTAGGCTTGTTATGACAATGTAAATATCGTTTCAGACTACATGTTTTGCACTAACTCTAAATTGATAAGCATTCAAAGGGTTGAATTCATGAATCATATGAGTTTTGTTCAAGAATGTAACTGTATTTGGGTCGACGGGAAATTGTTTGGGCCATCTGTTATGAGGAAGGCTGACCTGACAATTTAACCCTTTGGAAACCTGTGCAATTCACTTTCACGATTTTCTGGACTGATGCATTAAACATTTTGTATGCATTTGAGTTCACATATTTATAGTAATATTTTGTACATATAAGATGTATTAATGTAATATGGTTAACCCCCTATTTTTTTTTTTATTTATTTATTTTTTGTATTCTTGTTGGAACTCGTTACTTTTCAAGGGTGTTGCACTAGCAGCTTATGGTCTTAGGCCCCCCACCATTTGGGAGGCTATATATAACAATGACTGTAACTCCTAAATAAAAAACTTGATTTAAAATCCACTATCATGGTGTAAAGAGGCAAAATTAAAAAAATAAATACATTTAAAAAAAATCATTGTCCAAAAACTGATGGCCCTAACTATACTAAAATAGCATTTGCATTTCCTTGTGAAATAGGTGCTGCATTAATAATCACTTGTAGAAAATGTTACCAGGTTAGCTGGCCTTTAAAATGCTATTGATGCACAGTAGCCCAATGGCTAGCTGGCTTGATCTCTGCAAGCTAAGTTTTAACTAGTTTCTATTGACAAAGTTCATCACTGCTTAAATTGTTACAACTGAATGAAATCAGACTTTTTTTTTGACTCACCTTTTCTGTCTCTTTTAAGGCTCGGATTATGCAGTGTTGAGGTTGGGGCTTCTTTGAAGGATAAGTAGGCTGCTGTTACCTTTTCCCCCATTTTTATTAAAAAAAACATCACTTTTATAAACTGTAAGGCAATCATTACACTAAAATACCATCACCATTGCTCTTAACACTACATAAGAGCCATAGACAAAAGAATGAGGTACTTGAAAAATTAAACATGAATTGATAATAGATAAAACAAGAGAGAAAAAAAGAAAATTTCTCATATATTTAGATTTCATTTACTTTTGTAGGCTTAATATAAAGTTGAATTTCATTATGACAGCATGTAAAGAGGTGAGGTCTTCATAACCTTTGTCTTTTGTATAAAGAATTTAGCCAGAATAAGTAAAATATTTATCAGTAAGTTTACTATTTTGTTTTACAACACCAAACATAATCTTATTAAACCCTGTCTCAGGTATTGTAAAAACAAAGGGATGCTTTCTTGTCTCATCATTTAATAATTTACTCGATGGATAGAGAACATTTATTTTGCAGAGGATTTTAGGTAAAACTGAATATTTGAAGAACTTGGTTCTCAGTTTGCATACTGTTGGTTCATCAAATATTCAGAATATTTTCATGCAAAACTGAGGAGAGTATAGGTCTTTTATTAGAATAGATCTTCTAAATTAGTTTGAACAACTTTTACTGAGGTGTTTTATTATAAAAGGTGTGGAGAGCTAAAGGATGTAATAATGGCACTGATAAGAAATTCTTAATTCTTTGAGACTGCAATCAAAACCATATTCAAAACAAAACAATTGTAAAGTAATACATCCCCATTTGTGTCTTACAGGTCCATTACACACCAAATATTTCTATTCATCCAGTTATTGTAAAACAGAGATGTTCGCTTGGTAAATGGCGAATGGACAGGTACTCATAGCACTTTTCTACTCCAAGCATTCAAAGCACTTTTTAATTGATATATACTTGAAGTACAATGTATATCAGCTGTTTCATACTGGTGTATTTTGAGGTGTGAAGTTGTGCTTATAAAATAACTTTCAAAATAGTAAAACCTGTCGCTTGTATTCACAAAGGCAATTTGGTCATGCTCTATTCACATTTCAAGATAAAATCTATACCACCCATTTCACCAGCAACAGCTTGAGGGAGTATATCTCAGATTGTTTGAGTAACTTTAGTTTTAAGGTTTCATGCATACATTGTAAGAATGCATGGAACCTATGCATTGTTTAATAATGTGATAGATTGTCTATGACTTCTGAATTTTTACCTGGTTTTGGAATTAGCAGTTAAACTTATTCAGGGTTTCAATCAACATTTTATACACAATAAAGTTTGTAAACTTTATAAACTTTAGAAATTGCCTCGTTTCACTCCAAAAATCTACAAAGATTTGCTGTCAAACCATCAGAGCTGGAGTATTTTCTCCAAGTGTCATTGAGTCATTGAGTGTATAATCCATTCTTGATGTGTCATTTCTCATTACAGATATTTTGGAACTCTATCAGTTGTATGAATCTTATCTTTATTTAGTTCAAAAAAGCCTGACTAGTTATGTTCAGAGTAAACTGATTTGATTTATAGAAAAAGGTTTTATTAGTGGTTGTTTTTGGGATCAGAACATTCTTTATTTTTAATCACTAATGTTTTGATGACATTTTTCTCTTGACAACTTTTTTGTAGACTGCATCAATCTTTTTACGCAGTTCAATAATTGTCCTCTACTGTAGGCTTATTTTTGTCACAGTGTGTATTTAATTCCTTAATTAAACCGTTTTCTTCTTTCTTAGCCATAAGAACTTTCTCTTTATTGAATGACATTGAATATTTTCTTACCTTATATTTAAAAAACTCTGATTTGTTTATATGTGATTGAATTTTGGGGTCTTTCACAGAAAGTAATTCCCATTCTTTAATAGGCTTGAGTTAAATTTCCAAAACCCTTTGGAAATTTAACTCAAGCCTCAAGCCTATTTCAGTAGTATTAGTTTACTTTAGCTCCAAGTGTATTAGATTGTGGTCTGTTAAAGGGGCAATATCAACTGATAAATCACAGTGTTACATTTTATGGAGGTAACCAATAATCGATTCTGGGCTTACTGGTTACATCTGGTTTAAACAAAGTGTACTGCAAGAGTCAGGGTTACTGACTCTCTATATGTCTTCTAAATTCAGCCTGTTAGAAACTTCATAAAGGTTGCTTTTAAAGTGATGTGTGTTACACCTTGATGGGCACCTGTCTTTCTATTTATTCTGTTAAAGTCTCCCCCGACTGCAATATTATCAGTAGGGTTTTCATTTCATCAGTCAAGGTGCTAATAGCTGACATTAAGTCAGTGTTCTGTGGGCTGGTATCGTAACCATAAAGCTTGTAGATGATAAAGAATGACTCCTCAATATTCATAACTAGCACACCCTAGTGACCATTTGCATCTCTTTCATTAGATATGACCTTTCCTGGGCAACCGTTAAATAAAATACCAACTCCCTCTGAACGTGAGCAGTCATGGCTAAATAATATTCTATCCCCCCACTGGTTGGACTAGAACCTTATCTAGTTTTCAACTGACTGTGTTTCTTGTTGAAATGTAATATGTGCTTATAACAAAATAAAAAAGATTGCTTTTCTTTTAGTATTGTTTTTTTTTTTTTTTAAATATTTTCCTTTTTAAATAAGTAAAAAAA